>LBNU01017181.1:25266-35661 GCA_014162995.1 Artemisia annua | reverse complement strand
CATTACATAATTGACATTTTAAATAGATTTCAAATGGTGCAACCATACTAAACGCAAACAAAATTCATTCATTAGATTAAGTTCAAGCATTCGACAAAACATAGTAAAGAGTACGACTTATTGTAAGTACGAAAACGACTACAATTGGAAACAAAAACGCGAACTAATCCAAAATGCAAAGGTACAACGACCATTAACATGAGTATATTAGCTATTAATTGAGAAGATTTTAAATATTATACACGTATATAATTTTATTCATGTATAAAAGATATTCGGGGACGGGTTCGGGGACGAGTACGGGGACCCGAGGGTATTACCATCCCCGCCTCCATACCCGCTTTTGAGTAGTGGGGATTCCCCATCCCCATCCCCGTACCCGGTCAACTCAGGGATTCCCCGGTCAAATCGGGGTCGGGTATCGGATTCTCCGTCGGATTCAGATTTTTTTGCCATCTCTAGTGACAATTACAATTGTAAATACAAAAGGAAGTGAAAATCAGATCTCGCATCTACTTTAAAAGAACTAACAAACCGTATAAGGGATACAACATTGCCCTTCACCCGGATGTTAATGTTGCAAAACACGAATAAGCTATGCGGAAATCTGTGGAAGCGCGTAGTAGAACACCCTAAAACAAAAGAGTGAAAAAGACGCGTGTGAAACCAATAGAAAAAGAAAAACCCGCAGGTGAGGTTAAGAAACAAAAGAATCAGTACTTAACTTGTTTGTCAGTACATTTGTGATTTGTATGTGTTTCACAAGACATATCCTCGTGCCCCCCTCCCCTTTTTTTATTTCATTTTCACACCACAACATATCATTATTAATTTTTACACACACCTTAAAAAAAAACACATCTGTACACTTATTATCTATCTGTCTTTCTTTAAACACTATCATCTTTTCTTTACACCTCCTATTCTTCACTTTTAATGAATCAATCAATTATTGGAACGTGAATTAATATCCTCCTAGTCTTTTAGTTGAATATTGGTGGAGTGAATTGTAACGGTTTATAGTCCATCGAAAGGATTATACTAGTTGAATAGTATCGTGTCGTGGATTCGCAACTGGACGTACGGATGGTCTAAACCCCCCATCCGGAACCAGTATATATCGTGGTGTCTTTTACTCGCTTTATATACTTTGGATTGTGCTTGTGATAGTGGTAGTTCTCTTCTAGACCACTTGGTGTTCTTCCAGGCTTAAAGTTTTTAAACGTTCTAAAAGCCGAAGAAACCGTATTCACCCCCTTTACGGTTCTACAAATAAGTTTGCTACAATTGTGTAGATGCCGGGTTACAGTCTTAATACCATTCGTGGGGCTGTGTACAATCTTCCCCAACTCTATAAGCTCTTATCTCCTCCTACAACGACACGTAAAACGCCCAATCATACAGATTATAAACAGTGGCTTATGCATTAAGTACAACCAATTAACCATAGTACACATCCGATTCATGTTTTTTAAGACATTCAAGCATATTACCATTTGGAGTATTGCCAGTTTTCTTAAGCCTAACATCGATAAACATCCACCCACAACAATTAATAACAAAGCAATCAATGAATAATCAATAACTAGGTTTCATTAGACTAAGCAAACACAAACAAACCTAGCCTAGCATGTTAAAGGAAAGAAAAGCATACGATATAATCAAGCAACACATAGACATATTGAATGATTAAAGGATAACTTATCTTTAATTAAACATGGAAGAAAAGAGGGTTTGAAACCTCAAAATAGCTGCAAACGTCGACCAGGGTTCGTATCCTAAGTTCCTACCAAAAGACCTCAAAATAGCTGCAAACGTCGACCAGGGTTCGTATCCTAAGTTCCTACCAAAAGTCCTCTCTTAATGAATGATAAATCAAAAATTATATATAGATTTACAATGGTGACGGCGTCACCTTTTGGGTCCTTACGCCGTCACCTCGCCGTGTTAGGGTTTCTTGATTGCCTAGATCTACTCTTGACGCCGTTTGGTTGGTTTGGGTTTTAGGCCATCTCTCTTTGATTTAACACTAGATGCTCTTCGTGAAATAACACGTGACGCCGTCACGTGTAAATGACTCAAAATCTTTCTGGCCCGTCAAGTGTAAAATAATTATCCACCTCTTCATCAATGAGTGACGGCGTCACCTTGTGGTGCTTGACGCCGTCAGGTACTGTTTCCAGCTTGGATTCTTGACTTTGTCGTTTTCTTCACTTTTATGCTCCAAAAACGTCCAAAATGCTTCCTTTTCCAGAATTCCTCTTCAAAGTACCTAAATTCACAAAAGAAACGATTTGAGGCAATATTTGATCATATTATCACGACTTAGGGCTTAAATGACCCCTTAAAAACGTAACACTTTTCGTCTCATCACTCGTGTGGCTAAATATATGTCTAATCTTTTGTGGCATCACTCTATTGGTGACAGTAGATGGACCCACTACTTCACAAACTAATAAAACACTTTCACATCACTTTAAGCATAAAAATAGTCATACATTTAGCTCCCTAAATCATTTTCCAAACAAGAATATATCATTGATTACATAATTCCATTACATTATTGAGCACCAATGGATCGATTGAGGGCAGAACAAAACCATCATAGATCTCATCTACAATTTCATATAACGCCTTTATAGTTAGCTCATGAGCCACTCGATTATGCTCGCAAAAAGGACAAAGAACATAAAGAAAACAAGCAACATAATTGATTATTTGTAGGAAAAGACCCCTAATATGCAGCAGCTCCTTTGTTGTGTAGAAATGTGTAGACAAGAATACTTGAATTCGTCTCCAAAATAACATTCCTGAAACCTTTAGCAAGAGCCTACTGGATAGCTCAAAGAATGACATTTGCTTAGCTCTCAATAACCGAAGTCGCGTAGGCTACCCGTTTAGTTCCTGCAACCCAAATTGACCCGTTGTGGCACATCATCAGAAAACCAATTCCTGCAACACTATTTCTACTTGATATCCCACCATCGACATTTATTTTATCACTCCATTATATGGAGGAGACCAAAGTACCTGAGATGGAACATTAGGCGTAACAATATGCACTTCCGAATATGCATTTTCTCGGTAAATGTCTTCCAATATCACACGCGCTGACTCTTTTATTTTATTCTATATTCGCCACATGACCACTCTCCACGCCTACTCTTAGAAAGAAGACTCTTTTTCTTTAGTTATCAACATGAACTCTAGAGTTCCTTATTATTTGTTAAGTAAATACTTCTTTTATACGTTATTGCTAGAAGGATTTAGGGTGTGTTTATTTTTTTCTTAATGTCCTAGATGGTAACAAAACTGAATGGAGACAAAATAGTTAGGTGTTTCTTTTTAACTTATTGTAAACACAAATCCTAGATGTAGAAGGGAGTGAAAAAGAAGGTATTCCCCATCATGGATACATTATTACCCAATTCATTACAATATACCCTCTCTTTCTTTTCATTTTCTTTAAACCTTCACCAACCTCATCTCTATTCTCTACCTGAATCTTCTATTCATGTTGCCGGACACACCATCGCCGCAAATAATCTCTCTCTCCAAAACACATACCCCAAAATCAAACATTGACCGAGTCCAGTGGCTGTTCCAACAAGAAAATGAATCACTCAGTCACCACAATTAAATTATCACAATCCAACAATACTATTCATGTTGCCGGACACACCATCGCCGCCATTCGAAAAACCCATCATCTTTTTCAACCTAATTTCATTTACTAACTTCTTATTCCAAATCTTTATCAAATACCCAATAACAGTAGTAATAAAGCTTGTAGCTTTAGGGGTTTTAATTGTAATCACCTACCTGGATTAGTTTATAGATCAGTTATGTACTTTTTCATTTTTTTCATTTTATACAGGAACATGATTGTAAGATTTGTAATTTTTAGATGTTTGTCAATGAGATGGGTTATGATGTTTTAGTTTTTACTTTCGTGGTTATCTTCTTTTTCACTAATTTTATTTGGTCAATTTTTGTACTAAATGGAAGGGTAAATATGTCAACTTTTTTGTTGAAGATTTTTATACAGGATGGAAAAGAAACACACATTTGTTAATAAGATCCTTACTGCAAATAATTATATTTATCTACACAAGATCTATATCCAAACAGGAAAAAAAAAGAAACAACCCCTTAGAGTTTTCACATATTTGCTCATGTATGATATGTGAAACGTTTATATTTGAGGTGTGGATAGATTGTATGCTTGATATCTCGTTAATGATTAGTAAGAACTTCGTCAAAAGTATGAATATCAAAGAAGTATTTACTTAGCAAACCTGCACATTTTTCTGCATTTTCTGTTTTGACCTATATCCGCAAACATGTACTAAATAAAAAATGAACATAAATATATATATAGACATATTTGCAAACTTAACCCTTTCATAAAATCAGCGGAAACGTGTTTTCTACATCATACGAGCTTATTCCAAACACCCCTTTAAAACTTGTAACTATAAAAATACATACCATTGTCTACATAAATCTGTTACAAAAGACTTTTGCTTTAGGGGCATTCCAAATTAATAACAAATGATGGAGATAAGAGGCTCATTACCTAACCCGTAAGCTACACCATTTTAACCCATTATGCCCCACTTAACACATAACTTGGTATCATCTTACAAACTTGCAAATCATGAAACTGAGAACGGTAAGTCCTTGTGACTTAGTGAGTGAACAGAACTAATTTAAATAATACTTGCAATTCTGAACTTCAACATATTAATATATAATATGCTTTTAGTCGTCTTGCTACTTGTACATGACATATATCTTTGATTCTGAATTTCATAATCTCTACATAATGTCTGAGCATGTGCTTCTGAGTAGACGATGCTTAGTCGTCCTGCTATAAGTGAGAACTTCCCTNCTTGACATAATATGTAAAATGTTGAATATAGTCTATAACTATATGAGCACATAGAAAGCATAAGACAAGTACACAACACAATCATAAGCAACAAGCGCAAAGACAATTAACAATATAAAACAAGAATGAAAGTAAAGAAATAAGTAAAAAGGATATGCAAAACGACACGAGGATTTATAGTGGTTCGGTCACGAAGCTCCTCTTCGCCCTACTCCACTCCCCGAGTCACCTACTTGAGAGTTACTTCACTAGATCAACAAGCTCCATTCTCGGCGGAGAAACCTTACACAACGTAGCTTACACTTTATACGGTACTAAGCTAAATACCGGGTCCATCACCCGAACCACACACATCGGTCCATCACCCGAACCATACACACCACTCCATCACCCGAACCGTACACACCTTAGCTTACACTTTATCTGGTACTAAGCTAAATACCGAGTCCTTAGCACGACGGACCAAACCAATATACCAACACGATACATCTATGGCACCCATTATGTTTTGTGGCCCAACATAACAAACCTTAAACCATCTAATCTATTTGAAGATACAAGAAGATGATACGAGAGAAGATCCAAGACAATGTGTCAAATGGATATAAAAGCCTAATCTAAATAAACTTCCATTAGTAGAAAGTCTTCAATGAAGATCACAAGTTCCCTAAGCTTGTTGTGATAGATCTTCATATATATATGATGGTGGTGGATGAGGATGACTTCAGTAGGTAAGGATGCAAGATCTCTAAGCTTGCTTTGGATGATCACTTCGGGAGTATGCTTACAACAAAATGAATGTTAGAAGCATTATGATCATATGAGGAAGAAGGTGTTTTACATGTTTTCCTACTAATCTAAATATGTTAGAAATGGTGGAGAGAAAGTGCGTGAAAGATGTATCAAACAATGAAGAAATGGTTTGCTATTTATAGGCAAAAAGATGGGTTATGGACTTTGGGTCATGGGTCATGGACTTTTTGTCATGGGTCATGGATTTTACCCATTGTGATGTCATGCATGATGTCAAAGACATCTTGGGTCATGGGTTATGGACTTTGGGTCATGGGTTATTGACTTTGGGTTATGGGTTATGGGTTTTACCCTCTGCTGTAAAAATCGGTCCAGGCGGCCGATTAATCCCCGCATAATCGTTGATCGCTCACTAAGCGCCTTGATTTATCATAATCGGCCTATTGAATCGTTTTGGTCAAAGATCGCCTAAAAATCGGTCAACAAACCGATTAATCGGACAAAATCGGTCTAATCTGATAAATCGAACAAAATCACTTAAAAATCGGTCAACAAAATCGCTTAAAAATCAGTCAACAAACCGATTAATAGGACAAAATCAGTCAAAGATCGCTTAAAAATAGTCAACAAACCGAGTAATATCTATGTTTGACTTTAAACTTTGAAGAATTATGTATTATTTTTATATTTGAATACTTGAAATATTTAAACTTTGATGCATTATGCTTATCTCATACATATAATATAATATAATATTTAAAATTACAATTTTGTGCATAAAAATTCCAATCTGATTAATCCCCGATTAATCCCCGCCTAACCGATTAATCGCTAGGCCCTACCCGACCGCCTCACTAGCGCCTAGCGATTTTTACAACCTACTTTTACCCATTTGTGATGTCATGCATGATGTAATGCACATTAATTAATGCATTGTAATTAATGCACATGGGCCATGGGTCATGGTTCATTGGTCATGGGTATCTAACTAGATACAATGAATGTAGATAATGGGTTATGAGTTATGGGTCATGGGTTTTGGGTTATGGATAGTCCAAGTCTTTATATTACAAGTTTACATTTAACTAGTATGTATTTTTATAAAATGTAAGTAACTAATATTACTTATAAGTGTTTTATAAAAATGGTTTTGCTTTTGTGTGAACTATTTAACTAAATATGTTTAATGGTTTGTTAGGGGTTTGATCATAACGCAACATAACAATCATGTACGAACCTATGTTGTAACATACAAGGACTTGAGTCGTCGAGAGATGTTGAATGTATGTTGAGACAAAATAAGATTATGAGTAACTTATACATTTTACGTTATGTATCACAAGTTACATGGTTTGTCATCAATCAAAACAAACGAGACTATATAGATTAAATATCGTAATATTTGCACTAACACTCTTCTTGGGGTTCTAACTTGTCATCGTCCTTATCTATATTCGGGACATTAACAAAGGATGCTTGATCATATATACTTGACATGCTAGTTCTAAACATAAATCATCCGCATTGGATGTAAACACTATAATAAGCACATCCACAAAGGATGCTTTTAAAGGAGTTATATATCGTGCACTTCTTAGGCATGCTACATGACTTTTGGTGCGTTTCTTGGGCACCATTGACTTGACAAACGATGCTCCTTGTAATCATCCTAAACATGGTTTGTTTTCGGTTATATCCGTACTATACACATGTTATAACATCATGTCAAATCTTGCAACATGAAACTAAATCCGTTACTCACCTTGAACATAGCATGCAAGCTAGCGATCCACACACATGTTACGAGCACCTACATCATGATAGATGCACACATAGACTATTAATACATATCTAACACATAAACATGATCATATATACCGGAAACATGACCCGAGCTTGCATAAACACATAACAACTCTTAGACATTAAAGCACATAGCTAAACCATACTGTCAATTCTGCAACAACTTGCACTTTAACCTTTTGACTGTCTTAAACTCTGAACCAACTCATGAGGCTAAATTTACATCTAATTAGACTCTTTTGGCTTTTCGAAAATGTATGGCACACCCCAAATGGAGCTACGGTTGATCCGATATGAATTTTTTAAAGTTCTGTTTGCTGCACGTTTCAAAATCTGACATTGTTGCACTGATACGGATTTTAAACTAGTTTAACTATTGAATTAGCCAAAACTTCCAACATAACAAATGAGGTAGACTCAGATGACTACAATTTTGGTTTTGACCTCAACTTAATCCGACAAATTGTTAATTCTCTATGATCCTTCCAACACCGCACAAAATTCAATGCAACATGTTGTCCTACTTTTAAACATGTCAAAAACGACCCAAAACCAAACATAAACCATTCTAATCATAAACAAACTCATATCTCAGCTTAAACACGTTAAGATCATTTTTTTCAAGAAGTCTATAAGCAATTTTACTAACTAAGCACTATTTTAAACTTGTACCAAACACCCTTTAACTTAACATATTTAAGCATAACTTTAAAACCATAACACGAATTCTACTATACAATTAGCCATAATTCAACCATAGGATTATTGAAATAATCATAGCATAACAAAGCTTCTAACACCATGATTTCTTATAAATTAATACCAGGACATGAACCTCCATTTACCATAATCCCTAAAATTGTCATAAATATGAATTAGGGCATAAGATCATACTAACCTTTGACGGGGAGTGATTATACTCTTAGAAACTTGCAATAATTTATCAAAACATCAATACTCCAAAAGGTGAATAACGGTGGGATTACCCTGGTCACATGCATCCTAAGGATGCCAATCAGACCCTCCCCCAAGGACCCGGCCCCGGGCAATGAGCACCTGTTCCAGTGACTGTACTTATCAAAATATCAATACTAAAGACTTGAAAATTCTCTTGAAAGTTTACTTCTTGCAAGAATGAATAATGAGGTGTTATGTCATATTCCCTCCAAAAATCCTCATAAGGACACGCCTCACACACATACACGTGGACTATGGGAGACTAATTTATGGACTTTTGAGGTTATTAAGCCTTACGGGCAATTCTGTAATTTTACCCAAAATGTGTATTTTGCACCGTTAGTCATTGCCATTAAATATTTTGCATCGTTAGTCCCTTTTCCTTTAAATATTTACGTGACAAGTCCTTGTTTCAAATAAAACTTAACAGGAAGTCTTTTATAATTATTCTGAAGTCAATAAAATATTACTTTGATAAATCTGTAAAATTTGTGGTGTTACAACTGGTCCCAATATGGTTAAGCTAAATAATACATATATCATCAAATGTATAATGAAAGAAAAAAATAAATAAAATAAAAATGATATACAATGATATACGACATAGTAAAATCTATCACGTTACATTGATTTGTCGAACATTTAATTTTTCAAAAGCCACATAGCTTTTCCCCATAAATCATCCTTTTTAAAACTTTATTTTTGTGATTTCAGCTACACCTAGACATGGAAGATGTCCATCACTATGCATGAAGGGGATTTTCTTTAAGGTAGTGATATCTATGCATACACTTTTACCTCATACACATAAATTTAGTGGGACCATTAGGATCATACAACTAATATTTATGTGTATGAAGTAAAGTGTATGTGTAGATATCACTACCCTTTTCTTTAATGCTCATGCGTGACGGGCCATTTATGGGTATTAAGGTACACTCATAAAGGACTTAAAAGAATTTGATCTCGGTGGTGCAAACTAGTGATAAAAATAAAACTTTTGTGAGATATGTATAAGGATAGAATCAGGACACAAAATGATCAGGTATACTTAAAATAAACTAAACAAGACTACAACATAATTTTTAAGGACCGGATGCATTGGATTTTTAGCAAAATTAACACTATGACAAAAATTTTAGGGGTTTTTGCATATATATATTCATCCGAAAATGCATAATTGCATATATATCCAAAGCATGCATAAAAATTATTGTACTATGTGCATCAAAAACTTGTACAAAAGATATATATGCAATTATTCACTTTGGGAGGGATATATATGCAATTCTGCCAAATTTTTTTTTTATAAGTATGTCATGACCTTTGAGACACACTTGGTTCCGTCACTGAATATGTGTGTGCTGAAATAAGATATATTTAAATATTGAGAATGTGGTGACAATTACAAATGTAAATACAAAGGGAAGTGAAAATCAGATCTCGCATCTACTTTAAAAGAACTAACAAACCGTATAAGGGATACAACATTGCCCTTCACCCGTATGTTAATGTTGCAAAACACGAATAAGCTATGCGGAAATCTGTGGAAGCGCGTAGTAGAACACCCTAAAACAAAAGAGTGAAAAAGACGCGTGTGAAACCAATAGAAAAAAAAGGAAAACCCGCAGGTGAGGTTAAGAAACAAAAGAATCAGTACTTAACTTGTTTTGTCAGTACATTTGTATGTGTTTCACAAGACATATCCTCGTGCCCCCCCTTCCCTTTTTTTATTTCATTTTCACACCACAACAAAAACATATATCATTATTTTTTACACACACCTTAAAAAAACACATCTGTACACTTATTATCATCTATCTGTCTTCTTTAAACACTATCATCTTTTCTTTACACCTCCTATTCTTCACTTTTAATGAATCAATCAATTATTGGAACGTGAATTAATATCCTCCTACCCTTTTATTAGCACCTCTTTCAGTTAGTTGTACAACTTTTTTTTGTTCTTCCGTTTGTTATTTTAAGGT
>LBNU01017180.1:54621-76532 GCA_014162995.1 Artemisia annua | reverse complement strand
GCCATTGTAACCCTTTCATTCAACCTTTTCAAATTCATTATATATAGATTAGAATCTGTAAATAACTTTACAGCTTGATGAGCCATATTATTATTTCGATTAAAAAAAAGCAATTCTTAAAGCATATTGTGTGCTTTGGTATTATTGGACCACGTAGACCAACAAAAGATCCAACTTGAGTGCCAACTTGGTATCAGAGCGAGTTTGGAAATATTGCGAATGGGTATAACCATTCAAATGGTTGTGTCTGTTAGTTTGTAACTGCCAAAAAGCAGTTATGACCCGAGTTGACTTTTTAAATTGACTTTGACTTTCGGGTTTGACCTCCTAAATGGGTTGGATTCGGGTAGATTGAGATTAACCCAATAAAGTGTGCTATTTGATGAATCACAAACATTTCTGAAATGTTTATATATATAATTAAAATTATTATTTATTAAAAGAGAGAGATTGGGAGGAATAAAAAGAATGAATAATTTTATCTCAACATTTAATGGATGCGTAAAAAAGTGGATTAACTTGTGGCAATTGCAACAATATTACGCAGGTTTTGACATAAAATTAGACATTTCAAGTCTCCTAATTATAAAACTAGCTGTTAAATTCTTATTTTCAAAACATGTGAGTATACATATTGAGTGAGAATTCGGCTTTTAGTGGATTCATTAAGTTTGCGAAATTATTCCAATGACTAGCGTGGACCAATTGAGAAAGTGCACAAGTAGTAGTACTCTATGAGATACGGAGTACATTATATTTAACCAAAATGGAACACTTGACTATAATAAACTAACTTAGACGATGAATTATAAAATGCTTATAGCATGAGAAATGCGGGAAACTTTCTTGCGAGAACCATCTTATCTGCGAGAACTGAGAGAACCAATAAAAACATACATGCACGCCTTTTAAAATAAAATAAAAATGCATGCAAATCATCAATAATCGTAAGTATCCACATATGTTCTTCAATATCATCATGAACTCATCCTCTTTTTTCACAAAAACCTTACACACGGCCGCAATATTGTCGTTGCACGCCTTATAAGAACATACATGCACACCTTCAAAGAAAAATTTTATATTTCCAATTTCTTATCAAATTCTTTAGAACAACTATGTTTTTTTAAAAACATGTATGTTGGTTTTAGAACATATGTGCAAAAATACAATTATTGAAGGCGTGCATGTATGTTTTTGGTGGTTCTCTCAGTTCTCACAGATAAGATGGTTCTCGCAAGGAAGTCTCACTGAAAAATGCTGTTTCAATTCGTGGATAAAATTTTCATTTTCACTATAAATTCACTAGAGGAAAGGAGTTATGAAATTAAAATTTTAAATTATAAAAAGTTTTTTTAGTACAAACTTTTGCAACTCAAAATTTTAAATTATAAAAAGTTTTTTTAGTATAAACTTTTGCAACTCATGGGTTAATTCACTACACAATTCATGAAATGGTAAGTAATTTCATTTGCTTTTCATGATGACTCGGACATAATTCATTTTATTTACACCAATATTTTAAATTTTGATTTTTTAATCGACTTGATTGAGTTTCCGAGTACCGGACCAAACAGTTTAACTTGCGTTTTACTCAAAATCGCCTTCTATGTTCTAATGGGTTCAACCAGTTGATCGGCACACTAATTTTTACTAAATCATTTTTATTTATTAATACGAATGTTGTTGTAAAAAAGATGTTTAACATGGACCAAACTAGAAGTAACTAACTGGCCATTTAAAACTATTTGTTTATTTAGATTGGATATTTATTGTGTGCTTTATTTATTGTGTGCATGTAAGGAAGTTATAGGGCCCTTCACATAGGCTATTTGTATATGTGTGTAATTGACCAATTCAATATGTACAGTTAGATCGCTAGTAAGGAGCAGTGCACCTTAGATAAAGACGTTTCCAACATATATGCTCGCAGCAATTTATTTTTCCTTGTCATTTATTTTACTTGTCTTTTTAGATTAATATTAGTCTTAAAATCATATTCTCCAAAACCCCGATATTTACTTGCTTTCAATTAAACCAATAATAAAAAAAATCTTCTCCCGTCTCTTAGATTAGTTTTTCATACTTTACGAGCCAACCTCACTATTCCCATAGAGAATGATCAATCCACCGGTCTTACCTTTACTACACTACAATGCTTAGGTACTCGTTTCCTCGCTTAGTTTTTCCCACCGGGGACATACTTATAAACTTCAAAATGACATCTTGATATTCCAACAACATGAAGATGGAACTCTTTATGATGCGTGGACTCTTTTCAAGGATTTACTCCCAAACGTCATTCATTATGGTCTCGAATTATGACTTCAAGTTCAAATTTTTTATGGTCGTGTCTACTGCGTCACCAAGCAACAATTGATTGTGTAGCAGGCAGGAGACTTAGCAAAACAGGTGCGGAAGAAGCATGGGAAGTCATTAAGGATTAAGCTCGATATGAAGATAAAGAATGAGAAGACCCCTTTTTGCGAAAAATGAAGCCTTGATTATATAAATACGACTTTCGGACAGGTTTTAGAAAGTATGAAACGTCAAGTAGAATCTTTAATGAGGAGTAAGGTGCTATTGAATTCTGATGGAGGATTCATGTTTCCCGAGAAACCATATCAAGAGGAGTAATGCTGAATTTTATTACAGGTTAGGAGGATCAAGTTAAGCAATTGAAGGAGTATATGAGAGAAACAAAAGATATGTTTATGAGTCTCGCGGATAGTTTCATAGCAACCTTGAAAGTCAAAATAGAGACAAAGCAAGTTCATTCCGTAAAAATAAAAAAAGATCACTAAATATCCAACTCACACCCCTACCATAACCTCTAAAAAATCTTGCAAATCGCCTCAAGAAAAAAATCTCAAAAGTCATATCATCAACACAATCAGCTTTTCTTGCCGATAGAAACATCATTGACTTACTAAAAACATACATGCACGCCTTTTAAAATAAAATAAAAATGCATGCAAATCATCAATAATCGTAAGTATCCACATATGTTCTTCAATATCATCATGAACTCATCCTCTTTTTTCACAAAAACCTTACACACGGCCGCAATATTGTCGTTGCACGCCTTATAAGAACATACATGCACACCTTCAAAGAAAAATTTTATATTTCCAATTTCTTATCAAATTCGTTAGAACAACTATGTTTTTTTAAAAACATGTATGTTGGTTTTAGAACATATGTGCAAAAATACAATTATTGAAGGCGTGCATGGCGTTACTACCCTGCTGCTTCAATGTATACTCTTCCTAATCAGAGCAACTGTGTTGTCAAGTTCAACTTTGGACCTGATTTTGAAGCCTTTCCAGAAGACTTTGGTGAACGACCTATTCCAAGGCCCATGGTGGAAGTTCCGTATCATGGGTTTGATGGCAGCGTTCAAAATGGTGTGTCCAACGAGAAGCATTAGCAATAAGCACCAGTTTACATTGTGTCCATTAATTATCTGCAATTGGGGTTCATGTGACTTTTATTTTAGTTGTAACTTATATTTTTTCTTTTCTGTACCATTAGCAAATTTTTGGAATTTCTGAACTTACATAAACTCAATTTACCATTGAATTTATTAAACATTTTATTGACATATCAATACGTTCCACTTTTGAGGTTTTTTCATACTGGCTCCATATTCTTTTGTGCAATGTTCAATTTTAGAAAGCTAGACCTTATTTATAATGGCACTTTAAGTGCGGTTTGACTCTCAGCAGGCATCTAATGAGTTTTGTGTCGGTTTCTTGTACGGAAGAAACAAATCTACTAATTGCATACCTAAGAAAGACGACGCGGGTATCATAGTTAGTATGTATGATAGATGTTTCTTTTTTTGTGCAGGCATTCCTTTTGGTCCCACTAGAATGTGCCCCATGCTGAAAGTGGTAAAAGAGAACGACTAATGACATTGCTGAAGCAGACGAAGGCAAATGTTTCTGGCTGGTTATCTCTAATCAATGTAAAAAGGTACAGTCTTGTATCCTCTATCATCATCTTCTCTTGATGATGGACTTCAATGGGGATGACTAGTGACTACAACTAGCTCTCTATTATGCAGATTATCTTTTGTATAAGTAAATTTGATGTAGATGTTGAAGTATCAATGACTAATGGTAGGTTTGAACTAGCTGAGGGCCGCAAAGTCAAATAGATGTTCTAAATTGCTAGGCAACTCTATGACCAACTATCGTTGCTATATGATGGTTATGCTAAAAAAGTAGTAGCTACATCTAGATCATAAATTAGTTAGATGTACTAGATAATACTCGGCATATGTGATTTTATACCAATTTAGGGCCTAATTATGCATCCGGAAGACCGGAACACATTTTGTATTTAGAATCTTGTTGGTTTCTGATAAATTGTCATTTGGTTTTAAATTTGTATAGTCATCAGTTGCCACGCTTCTTTTGTCCTTTTTGGTTTCATTGCAACCGTTGCCTCATTTTTCTTGCGTTTCTTTCGAGTTTCCTGTTTTCTACGGCTTTCATTCCTACCTCTATTATGACCTTTCTCTCATTTATTTCCTTTGGTCAAAACCCCTATTCAACCGGACCCTAATTCAGTTTTCATACATTAAATTTCTCCCAAAATTGAATTCACAATTTTTTCATTCGCCCAATTTTATACCCAAATTAAAATCAATGCAATTAATCAATCATTAACCCTAAATTTTTTACTCAAAACCCCCCAAAAAACCATACCTTTCTATTAAACCCAAATTGAAATCATTAAAATCAATCAATCATCATAGCATAATAACCCTAAAATCGACAGATAAATGGATAAATATTTTTTCTTTTGGAGAATCGATTTAATCATGGGAAAACAATNGGGGGGGGGGGGAAGCAGCAAAGACGTTGTCTGTGTCGTACTAGGGTGCGCTTTTAGCCGAAATTTGGGAGATGAACGTACTAGGGATTGAAATGAATTTTTGGGACTTGAAACACAAACACAATTATGGAGGCTAAGACCTGAATCTTGGGAAGCATAAGGGCTAAATTCGGGTTTATAAACTAGCAACCTTTTCAGCATGTTGTAGGTCCTCACCGTGATCCACAAGAGGAATAATAGGGATACAATTTTTAAAAAGTGCAATCATTACACTTTTTCTGTTACATTGTTTCTGTTATGAAATCACAACCAAAACAATTTGGTGACTGGGTATTTTGCGATTAATTTGGAAGTAGACATTTGTTTAATACACAAAAATCTTAGTTTATACATTTTAATTGATATTAGTAATCTCCTAATATTTTTTGTTTTACTAATGTTTTCCTTGTTTTAATTGGAAATCAAATTTATCTGATAAGCCAACTAAACATTGGGTATAGTTCGTAGAACAAAAATATTAGATCGTTATTATGCTTAAATGTAAAATTAACATGTGTCCTTTAGAGCAGAAGTGGTAAAAAAAACTTGGTACTAAATTATTAGTTATGTAAAAAACTAAATTATTCGATGGAAATATTTATCATTATGTGTCTATTAAATAGGAGATCTCCACGATTAAATATAAGACCTTGAGCCCTGATTAACTAAATATTACCCTTTTGGACTCACATCCAATTTTGATGCATTACATAATTTGCCCGTTTTACTACCTACAGGGACTATTGTTTGTTGTGCTATTTAAGGGTAGAAAATAAATATACTAAATTTAGTGTTCTCATGATTAAAAGGCCCTATTCTAGGAACTAATTGAGACACGTGCACGCGCGCGCGCGCACACACACACACTTGTATTGGTGCACTAAATTATGGCACGTACATATAATACATCTCAAGACTGAGCGTATAGATAATATGCACCAAGTCTGCTTCAAATATAACCAATCCCAGGACCCCTGGATGATTAACTGAAAATATCTGGTAACTAATTATTTAATCTAAGATTACTGACATACACGCAGACATGATTCTTTGTTGGATGGTGAGACAAACTATCTCGATATGTTATAGTCATATCATGAAACATCTGATCTGATGCAATATGGAGAGCAACTTCATTATGACGGTTTAAAGGTTGTCCTGTTTTGGAGAGATGAAAGG
Source organism: Artemisia annua (assembly GCA_014162995.1). Classification (NCBI taxonomy): domain Eukaryota; kingdom Viridiplantae; phylum Streptophyta; class Magnoliopsida; order Asterales; family Asteraceae; genus Artemisia; species Artemisia annua. The sequence continues at coordinate 70,469 of LBNU01017180.1, read as the reverse complement.
TGTTTTGGGCTACATTAGTGTTCGAAACACAATTTTTCCCCCCCTCTCTCTCCCCTACAGAGAAGGAGAAGTGCATTTTGGGCGCCTTTTGGTGTTCATAGTTTCTAGATCTCCTTTGAGCAAACACTTGAGTAAGAGATAGGAGACAAGCAGGAGAGAAGTTTTATCGGGAGCCTTAGAAAAAGGTGTCCGTTGTGTGATGGGAAATACATTTCTTAAGAGAACTAGAAAGAGTCCATTACTTAGTGGGGAACAAACAGGCATATGACTCACTCCATCAATACAAAATCAAACAACACCCCATACGTGCAAATATATTATTACTATCGTAGATGAGCAGAGAATATAGGACAAGCTTGATGCTTATAGGGTTCAATTAAGCATCATTGGGATTTAGGACGGGCGAGTGGGCGAGTGCCTCAAGAGTAGGTCTGTTTTTCGTATGTTATTCTATAATTAAATACCTTTGGCGCTTGAGACCAACTGTTGTAATTATAATACCATGGCGATGTTCCTACTAGGCACAGTTATACATTACCGTCTGCCTTTCAAGCAACAAGTTTTGTTTATTTGTAACTCCCGAAATTTCAGTGGTATTCAATGATCTTTCTATCCGTATAAATGATAAAACAATACTTTGACCTGCATCGTTTCAGTTAAAGAATCCAAGCCCATTTTTCATAACTACAGCTGATTTATTTCATTAAGAGGAGATATATTGCCATATTGGGGTCTTGGCTCAGTTGCATCTGTATGCTCTACCATTAGGCTTCTTGATGTCTTAGGTATTGTCTCTTTTAAATGTTTCTCTGTGGGCTATCGGCTAGTTAACTATTAGGAGATTGGTGTGTAGTTAGTATCACGCCGTTACTCTAATGCTCGCATCAAAGGAATATTAGCTTGCTGATTATCTTTTGGTTCTACCATTCAAGTTCTAATTCCGTCTTGTTGATTATCTTTTGTTTGATCTACCATTCAAGTTCTATGCGTTATGAGCTTGCTAATGGAACTATCTATGCACATAAGTCTCGTGCATCATGTGTCCCAAATTCTAAATATCTATTTATTTTATTTTTATTTTTGTTATTATTTTTTTCTGTATTTTGTTGGTTAGTGGTTTTAGAAAAGCAATATACTTTAATTTCATTGTTTTGTCAAAAATGTGACCTTTTCTCATGTTGCTATGACTGGTAATAAAATGCAAGTACGCGACTTGTGTTAAATTTTGTGGTACGCTATTGTAATCAATGAAACATGCATGAAGTATCTTGCTATTTTAAGCAATTGCCCATACACATTTGGGCTTAGTAGCTTATCTGAGCTAAATAAGCCCATTTATAAAAGCCTAGAAAGAGGTGCTCTTTTGAAAGGGCTTATTAAACTATTTATTTAAAAATCATGAGTACTTTGAACTATGTTAATCCAAACACCCCGTGAAACATAGACTTGTCTACTTATGCTCCATTGTTTATACATTGGGAAAATTACAAAGATACCCATTTTTACAAACATACTTCACAAAATAACCATTTTTTCTCAAAAATCCAAATAACAATAAAATCCTCAAACTTTGCTAATTTTTGCGAATTTTTTCAAAAAATAGAAAACTTTTCAATTTTATATAAGCCAAAACTATGTGCAGGATTGAAATCAATCATCGCAAAATTTATCGAAAAATCGAGAACTTTCCAATTTTTTAAAGAAATTTTGCAAACTTTGCGAAAATTCTTTAAAAAATCGAAAAGTTTTTGATTTTATCCTGCAAGTTTTATTCAAAACTTTACGAATTTTTAAAAAAGTTGAAAAAATTTGTGAGTTTTTTTTTAAAAAATCGCAAAGTTTGCTAAATTTCTTTAAGAAATCAAAAATTTTGCTAAATTTCAAAAAATCGCAAACTTTTCGATTGTTTTAAAGAAATTTCGCAAAGTTTGCGATATTTCTTAAAAAATCAAAAAGTTTTCGCTTTTTTCTAAAATTTCGCAAATTGTCGAAAAGTTTAAGGATTTCATGGGTATTTTGGCATTTTGAGGAAAAAATTGGATATTTTGTGAAGCAGGTTCGAAAAATTGGGTATTTTTGTCATTTTACTTTATATATTTTATTGATAATTATTACATTGTTTTCGATTACAAAAGTTTTATGATAGTAACAATATAATGCATGTATTTGGACAAAGTAATTTAAGAGGTTTTTTTTTTTTTTTTTTTTTTTTTTTTTTATATATATATTTTTATTTTTATCTATAGAGTAATATAATTTGTTTGTTGGTGGGTACCCGCTGTCTCAACGCGCGATTACACTACTAGTATACAATGTAAAGGGTTACGAGTTGAGTAAGAAAATTTGAAATTCTCAACTAATAACTGGGAGAAATAAATAAGTACAACGATGTGAGTTCTTTACTACTACATGTTATTTCTTCACATTTTATCTATAAGAAATCTTTTATATTTGCTTTTCATTGCTATGAAAATTAGTTATCTCGTTGCATTTTAATTATTGCCATACGTTTTTCTTTCATTTTTGCACAAGTTGTGAAACACACATGTGACACGGTCGTTGCCACTCGACATGACGATAACTTAATTGACGTGTGGAATTTGGGGTTGGTTAGGAAAGGGTCGGAAATAGTCATGCTCGATTAAGCCGCGTACAGTTAAGTCTAAGACTCAATAATCTGAATATAAAAAAACTCATCCTTTTACATTATGCAAAATTGGAAATCAATGGCATGACTTAATTGCTACGAAAATTAGTAATCTCGTCGCATTTTAACAATTGCAATACGTTTTCTTGTGTTCTTAAGTTGAATTTTAGAAAGAAAAGAAAAGAAAAGAAAGAAAACAAAAAATTAGTGGTGTTTTCAAGATTTTTTTAAGAGGAGAAGAGAAAGTAAAGGAGAAGAATTAGAGGGGAAATGTGATAGTTTTTGTCTTTTACGTCCGGATTTTCTTTTTTGGGTAAAGGGGAGGAATCCTGCACCCGGTAAAATATTACGTCCGGATTTTCATTCCAAAAATGGGTAGAACTGGAACGAAACTTCATACCCACTCACCCCCTTTTTGTAAGTTTCTTCAATTTGGTTTAGTTATTTTGAGGCCACCAAACTATTTCTTTAGGGAGGTGATTTGCACACTCACATATTTGATTGGGACACTTCAAAATGTGCATTAAACAGTTGTGCTGTAAATAAAAACTGCTTTAATTGTTTGTACATTTAGTGTCCCAATCAAATGTGAGAGTGTGCCAATCACTTCCCATTTCTTTAATTAAATTTTTATGGGGTCATTTAACCTGTCTTTTTCTTATTCATCTTTTTTGTTCTTTCTTTGGTTAATTACTTTTAAACTCAAGAACACAACAAACAAAAAGAACTAATTTCTCTTCTTTTCTTTTGTCTTATTTTCATTATATTTCTTTTCTTTTCCTTTAATAGAAAAAGAGAGAACACAACGTTCACATTTTCATTCGAATTATCTTATGTGCGCAAGTTGTGAAATACACATGTGAGACGGTCGTTGCCACTTGACATTTACTATAACTTAATTTGTTGATATAAATAATGCCTAAAAACGATATTAGTTTTTTTTTGATATCTGTATGTTTTGATAATCACAAAATGTAAAATCATTAAACATAAGATTATGATGTAAGCAAGTATTTAGTCGTAAATATTCATTTTAACAACTTAATCACTTAAGGTATGAATAAACAAAATGCCTAACGCATTTTATGATTAAAGGAACATTCACTTAATCACTAGACTTTTTATTAAATGCTACAAACATTTTATATCTTTTAAAAAATCATTTTTGGTATTAAATAAATATGTTTAATTCATTATAAATATATGAATTCAAATTTTTAACCAAAAATGGCAAAAATATTCTAGAAAAACCTTCCCCACCAAAAAACAAAGCTGAGAAATAGATATAAGGGGCGGCCCCCTTAAATATTTGGGCAGTCCCATTAAACATTAAGGGGACCGGCCCTTATTTAAGGGGACCGGCCACGCTCATCTTGCCCTCAGCTTTGCCTATAAATACTGGTTCATTCCTGGACTTTTTCCTCACCTTTTGTACTCAAACTTTCTATTCTTAATCCTCCTACATATCCTTCTAAATCACTTGATCATATAATCTTAAGCTTTTGTTTCTAAGTGATCCAAGCTTTAACCATTCAAGTGCAAGAGAAGAATACTTCTTTCCATCAAGACTAGAAGTATTGCAACTTAGTGTGCCCTCACTATCTAAGTTGTTTATGTGTTATAATTTGTAAATCAGTCGTTTGTGTAAAGGTGTGTATACTAGTTAGATAGTTGTGAATATAAGTAAGTAGATTAGATTGGTGAGATAGTTGGTAGAGTTGTGACGAACAAGTAATGGTGTGAAGAACTAGAGCTAAAGGTGTGAAGAAGTAAATGCGTGTAGAAGTAGTGGTTAGTAGTGAAGAAGTAGAGGCATGTAGATGTACTTGTTAGTAGTGAAGAAGTAAAGGCGTGAAGAAGTAAACCTCCTATAAGTTCACAAAATCCAGAGAAGGAGGCACTACGATTTTCAGTTAGCATTAGCAATCACATAAATTACTATTTGCAACAGGAAACCACTTAAAACAGCTACACTAGTTACAAACTTAAGCGTCACTACACTTTTAACCGATTTCAGTCCAATCAGCTCGTAACCACTTTAACAGATTTCAATTCAAACGCACAAGTTCACAGAATCTAAACCTTACCATTTAAAATCCCTGACCTTCGAAGTACAAAGCACGACAACTCGAGAAGTATAAATTGTTATTACTAGTCGTAACTGCACAAACTTACTATCTGATTTTCATGAGGATTGAGCTTAACACAGTTACACTAACTACAAATTTCGCATTCACTAGACCTTGTTCCACAAACACTTAAGCTACACTAACTACAAATTTCGCAATTCAAAGCTTCAGCTATCAACAAATTCAATCAGAATTTAAACCTAATTATTAACGATCATAATCTAAAAGCTATCAAACGCGCAATACAAAATCAACTCAATCACCTCAATTGAATCAATAATCTAAAGCCTAGGGTTTAAACTTAATAACAAAATGATTAGTAGTATAATTAACGATCATAATCAACACAATATATTATACCTAATTTGATAACAATGACGACGACCGAAGACGGTTACGGTGACAACGGTGCCGGAGTTAGGGTTTTGAACGACGACCGGATAAAGACAAAGGTGGCGACGACGGTGCCGGAGTTAGGGTTTTGAACGACGACCAGATAAAGACAGAGGTGGCGACGACGGTGCCGGAGTTAGGGTTTCGGTGGTGGTGGATAACGATGGTAGAGTGGAGTTTGGGATAGAGAGTGTGTGTGAGGTTTGGGATCGAGACGGTAGATTGGAGTTTGGGATAGTTAGTGTGGATTTGGGATGGAGCGTGTGTTATATTTATTTTTTTATATGTGGTTTCTTTGTTTCTTTTGGTGATTTTTATAGGTTTTACTAAAACCGTTTTAGTAGGTAAAAAATTTAGTGGGCATATGGTAAAATTTTACTTTTTTAACTTTTTTTGTTTTTCACTTACTTTTGGTGACTTTTAAAAGTTTTAGCGAAGAAAAGTTTTAGTGTTTACTTTTATATTTTTTTGTTTATTTGGGGCAATTTGATTTTTTGGCGGGGTGCACTTTAATAAAATGGTCCAAAAAAAAAAAGATTTTACACTAAAATCTGAACTTTTTTGACGAGTCGTGGAGGGCACCGCCCCCCCAAAGTCGAAGCCTAGGTCCGCCCCTGGTTATGTACTTATGCTTTATTTTGCTTTTAACTTCGTCTCATTGGTATGTAAAGGTATTTTGCATCAAATAAGCGTAGGGAAATGCATATTTGGTTATTGAGAACCATTATTCGATTGTGTGATGAATTGTGATTGATTTCAATGCATGCTTTGTTTGTTTTTGTTTATCAATGCTTGTGGAATGTTTTTATGAGTTCTACAAGAAATTTAGTCATTAAAGAAGCAAGTTTTTTTTAGAAATTTTTCAGAAAACAATACGAAGAAAATCTGTCAGACACATTGACAGCGTCATCCTCTAAGGCATGACGCCTTCACCTTGTGTACAGTAATTTTTCTGATTTTGTTAAATTTTGTAAAATTTGCTTTTGCATAATTTCCAAATTTTAAGTTCAAAATTTTCTTGTGTGTTATGTGTATCTCGTTTTACAAGTATTTTATCCTTTATTTACTTTACTTTAGTTTTGTTTTATGAATCTTAGCAAGTTATATATTATCTCTCGTCCGATTTTATGTTTGGGTATAGTTAGTTATTTTTTTTTTTTTTTTTTTTTTTTTTTTTTTTTTTTTTTTTTTTTTTTTTTTTTTTTTTTTTTTTACAGTTTTAGATTGGATGAGGATGATCTTTTTATGATTCTTGGATGAAGATTTAACCTTTGATCAAAATTCTTTCGTTCATACTGAGCAAACCAAAGGAATATAAGTTTATTAGAACATTGAGGTACTCAATGTTCATTTTAAGTGTAGTGAGAGGGTATTAGAACCTACTGGTAGCTTGTGATGCAAGCTTGCTAGCTGACTTATAGATATTCTCAACTATTGACGCGAGTCTAAGCTAGTCTGCTAAGTACTAATTACAATTTACTGTATCTGGTGTTCTTTTAAAACTCATAACTTTGAATGCATGGTACTATACTACTATGCACACCAAGTTAAAGTATGTACTATTTCAAGGCTGAATATTGCACACCATAATTATCAGTGTAATACTGTAGCTAATAGTTACAAAAAAGACCAAATTACATTAAACTCAAATTCAAACGATGTGCATTCGAAATATGGTCTTTATTTTTTTTGGGTAAAGGGAATACCCCGGTAAATATATAACCAAAGAATATAATGTTAAGTACAAATGGAATGTGGCAGCGGTACCACATTTACCTCGAGTAAAACACTCGATAAACTAGTACTTATGACATGCCATAAGCACAAACAACCCTAGCTACAATACAAATAACCTAGCATTGTTATATGGTCTTTATGTAACTATTAGCATTGTTATATAACTCAAATTCAAACGATGTAGCTAATACTGAAATATGGATAACATTTTCAAGATTTCGCATTGAAAATGTTAGGTTCAATGTCTATAAATTGTTACTTCAATTCGCGCCAAAACTTAAAGTATATATATCAAGAGACAAGAGTAAATATATTAAACGTCATGGATAACAAATACAAATAGAATAGAAATTCCCAACACAAGTTGAAGATAAATAGGATAAAAAGTCTATTGATTCTTGGAGCTTCACTCGAACTTTGGATTTGAGGACACAAGAGTCTCGATGTAGATAGCTCGTTGTATTGTATTAACATAACCCTCATGATCCAACCAACTGCAATCATACAAATGAGCTAACTCCTTTGTTTTCATATTTATTGTATAAAAGGATCCGTCACACTCCCCTAATACAAGCCACTCCACGTTCCTCACTATGCATATCGGGATCCAAAAATGATTGCCTTGGGTATAACGATCTTTGACGGAAATAGACTCCACCTTCGTCCACCCTTCTTCACCATTCAGCCTCCACAGATCAAGCTCATATTGCCAATAAGAATCTCTCTTCATCCCAGATGAAACACACAAGTGAATGCAGTCTTTAACAACCACGCACACTAACCTCCCTGAAAGATTTGCACACTTTTTTGCACCACTTGGACATTGTATTTCCTTAAATTTTTCTGAATTTACATCAAAACTAATTACCATCGATCTTGCACCTTGAGAACCTTGAATTGTGAAATAAAGACTTCCGTTAGCGAAAGTAACTGGAGACCAATCGTGCCCTTTTGAGAAACGTTTCGCGTTTTCTAAAAATTCAATTTTCTTCCACGTATCCAATCTTTGGGAATATATGTAAGCCATACAGGAACCACTAGGGTTGCGATGTACATGTAGAATCTTGTAACAATCATTTAAAGAGTCTTTATAGAAACCAATAGCATCCGAATGGGGAATATATGATTGAGCTTGATATTTGGAGTTAGACAAGTACTTGTAGGCACCTGTTAAAGGATTCCAAAACATCAATTTTCGAGAGTTCTTGAATCCTACACATACTAATCCATCCAAACTTGCAAGTAACAACGCATTTTTGTGGTTAACCTCGAACGGGACATTCTTTAAGGTCGTTACGGGGTAGTAGTAGGGCTCACAATAAAAGCTATGAAACTTAGCCGCCCGTTTAGACGGTTCAAGGAGGAGAAGTTTCTGGCTGTTTCGAGACTTATGCAACTTGATAAATTCTTGTGATGATAAGAAGGACTTCCATTGTTTGCAAACACACTGGAAACGACCTAGAGACTTAATCGGAAGCCTTGGTAATATCTCCGTTTGTAAACTTTGTATAGTCTCAAGCGGAAGCTCAGACTTTTGTCTCTTCATGGTATCTTTTTATCGTAATTAAGGATTTATATTCTGATTTCACGTACCAATGTGTATATATAGGGGAATTTCATAGATCAAGGAGTATCAATATATATAAACTATAGAGGTCGGCAAACTTAATCATCTAACAAGGTCGGTTATTAAAAAAAAAAGGCTATATAAGGCGTTGTTATCTCACAGATATATTCAGATACAATGTTATCAATACAATCGTGACAAGATATATCTAAATTGTTCCTGTAGAAAAATGATTATTACTAGTTATACATTTTCTGTTTTTTTTTTTTTTTTTTTTTTTTTTAATTTTGAATGATTATTTTTATTATTAAAAAACCAAATAATAAATCTTTAATAATAACGAAATTATAATAAAAAGTTTTTGGTATAAAGTGTAGTTCTCATAAATGGACGCGTCAATTGAAGAAAGTTAAAACTTTGGTGCCTTGCACGTACAAATCCCTTTTATTTTAACTAAAATTTTTGAATGAGCTCTTCCAAACAACCGTACATTTCATCTTTTAAGAATGGTTTAGTTGTTTGAAACAAATACCATTGAGGGAAGCCCATCCATTTTCTCCTGTAGTGATGTATTGGGTGGACAAAAAAGGTTCATGGTTTCACACAAAACCTCTCCTATCAACTGCCACCCAACGCTACTTACGCTTCCAGTGGATCATTCTTTATATATGAACATCTACTATGAATTAAACTACTTTCTCCACCCATAAATCACTAATTCCTCCCTAGCCAAAAACAAAGGAGAATTAATGATATTGAAAGGTACGACTCACACCATTTGAGACCTCCAAGTACAACGAGATGATCCACTGTAGTAGCCTGCAATATGAGATTCGTCATTGGAGACATGTCATATCCCAAACATTCCTTTAACAGGAATGTATTACAGTAAGAGATGGCTCAGGTTCATACAATAGGACAACTTGAGGACACAATAGGAAATAATTTAATCTTTAAATTTGTTTGGTTGATCATCTAAACTACATAAGAGTAGAAGATAAACCAAAAATAAAGATAGATCGAACTAACCGATAGGAAAACTTTTTAAATGATTACTCTTTAATAATTAAAAAATTATAATTAAATATTAATTAATAAAGAATGTTGAGTTTTTCAAAATGAAAAAGTCTCAACCAACGAAGCCTTATCACAGGATAACTGGGTTTGTTTTATTATATACAAAAAAAAAGTTTTCTTTAACGGGCCATGTAACATTGTTTTTAAATTTTTTTTCGCAAAAAGGATAATTAAATGGATAAAATATGTCAGAGACAAGTAAACCTCAAAAAACAATAGCACCCGTTTTATAATACATATATTACTTTTAATTTTTGTTTAATATGTTCGTATATACATTGTGAAACTAAAGTACGAAACATAAAATTATAAATTTAACAGTTAAAAATATTAAACTCATTGAGTTATACTGTCGAAGTACAGTGAAGGTGGGGTAGGGAGGGGGGGGGGGTGGGAAAGTGTTCAAAATCAGAAGGAGAAGACATTAATAATCAAGAAGATGTGAACAACGTTAATAATCAAGAACTCGATAATGTTGGTGATCAAGAAAACGTTAATAATCAAGCAGTTGATAATGTTGGTGATCCAGAAGATGCGGAAAATGTTTATAATCATGCGGTCGATAATATTGCTGATGATAAAGAAGAAGTGGATCAAGAAGTTAAAAAGGATCAAGAAGAAGTGGAAAACGTTAATAATCAAGCAGGGGATGTTGTTGGTGATCAAGAAGATAAATGGTGGCTATACGACGTCGACGAATTGGATCAAGAAGTTAAAAAGGATCCAGAAGAAGCGGAAAACGTTAATAATCAAGCAGGGGATAATGTTGGTGATCAAGAAGATAAATGGTGGCAATACGAGATCGACGAATTGGCTGGGGTTATGTACGATGGTGAGGGAAACATTGCTTTCGTTAGGGACGAATCTGGTGACTACTGGTTGCCGTTCGAAAATCAAGAAGTGGCTGCTAATGGCATTAATCAAGAAGGTGTGGAAAACGTTAATGATAAAGAAGAAGAGGATCAAGAAGTGAAAAAGGTTACTGATCAAGCGGGCGAAAATGTCAAAGACCAAGAAATCAAGAAAGTTGAAGATCAACGAGTCTCTGAAGCGGATGATGATACCAAAACAGAAGCTTCCATCAAAACGAAAAGGGTTATGGGCACCAATGATGATAATGAAATTGAATCCAGTGAACATGATGGTACTGTTAACTCCAGGGTGAATAAGTCCGGGAAGGGTTTAGTTGGTAATCCGGGCGAGGGTTTGGGTGTATCTGGTGATAACTTAATGGCTGGAACTAGGAAGGTTATGGGTATTGATGATGAAGTTGGAGGTGGTACTAAATCGGGTGAAGATGAAGGTAGTAACCGTGCTGATGAACATGATTCTGGCAAGGGTTTAGTTGGTAATGCGAGCGAGGGTTTGGGAGTATCTGGTAATAACTCAATGGATAAAACTAAGAGTGTTATGGGTACTGATGACGAACATGGTGGTGGTACTAAATCGGGTGAAGATGAAGGTTGTAACAGTGCTGATGAACATGATTCTGGGAAGGGTTTAGTTGGTAATGCTAGCGAGGGTTTGGGAGTATCTGGTAATAACTCAATGGATGGAACTAAGAGTGTTATGGGTACCGATGACGAAGTTGGTGGTGGTACTAAATCGGGTGAAGATGAGGGTAGAAACGGTGCTGATGAACATGATTCTGGCAAGGGTTTAGTTGGTAATTCGGGTAAGGGTTTAGGAGTATCCTGGGGGAATAAAAGGCCTATTATGACAGCGGCTGAAGAACAAGAGCATCAAGATGGATTAAAACGTGTTAAAACCACATCTGATACTGTTGTTGACGATCAGGAGGACGAAAACCCGAAATTAGATTATGAAGAAGCTGATGAAAACAAACCACCAACTCCCGCCATCACTTTTGGCAGCAATGGCGGTGATGAGACCAAATCAGAATCTTCAAGTGAATTGTCCACTAAAACGAAGAGGGTTGAATACGATGAAGATGAAGAAGTGAAGTCTGATAAAACGGGGAATAAAAGGCGTTTTATGACAGGAGAAGAAGATGAGCACCAAGAAGGATCCAAACGGGCTAAAAATGACGAATCACCTGCTCCTACTACTACGGATAATGATGATGTTGGGGGTTCTTTCAAAGATAGGCTTGGTAGCTATTTCACAAAGCTTAAGAAATGGTGGCATCGAAATTGAGATATAAGTGGGTCAAATTCACTAGATGTTGTGGTCAATCATTAAGTCTCTAGAATCGTTATATTTGGAGTTGATTAATTTTCTATAATCTCCTGAGATGTAGCTTTAGAACCAAATGTCAGCCTCTCTAATTACTTATAGCGTTTTTGCCAAGCATAGATCAAATACAGGGGACAGAACCAATACTCTGTCACAATTTAACACAGCTTTTTCCTTAATTGATTGATTTTTTAGAAAGGCTATATTTTGGACCCTCGGCAATTTGAAGTTAAATACCACCACGGGTTGTCAAGATATCACTGTTGAGTGCGAAGCCATTTATTGGGCTGGTAAAAAATGTAGTGCCAGAAAACAGAAAGCCAGGTTTTAAGGACCATGTTCTTTGTGGTTGATGGACAGCCATACTTTATGGCTGCTTTATTTGACCAGTTATCATTTCAATCTCTATATAAGAGATTACTCTGTATTTGTAAATTATATACAACACAACAAGAAATAAAATACTCCTAGTTACCCCGTGTGGACGTAGGTCAGATTAGACCGAACCACCTTAAATTCTTGAGTTCTTGATTGTGGTAATTTGTGAGAACCGAGTGATTGAGAATTGTGTTCGTATGTGTCGTGACTGATCCTAACAATCACATATATCAATGACTTGATGTGTATCTCAGTTTTCTATATAACCTGCAAATCCTTCTAACAAACCAATAGAACTGCAGAGAAGAAATGAGCACATCTGTGCAATTTCAAATTTTCACAAATTTAGTCTAAACTACCATAAGATTTCACCTCTAATATAGATACTTAAAAATATCCGATTTATGTGGTCAATACCTATAATTATATTTGATCATTCACTTATCCAGAACATCTTGAAAGTGTTGACTTTTTTATTTTTTATTTTTGGTCCTGATGTGAAAAGAAAAATGTTGACTATGATAGATGAGCAAGTTGCAGAAAACCTGTCAAAGATGGGATATTTTAGGGTAGCAGAATTACCGGACTTGGTCTAGAAGTACGATCGGCCATTGATTATGTAGTGTTTGTAACCTATAACAGAAAAATAACAATAAAGTTGGGACACTAAAAGATTGAATGTTTCTGTTCATAATCATCATGAAATGTAAAACAACTGCCTTTCAATCAATACACAAAAAGTACCATCTCTTCTGAATAGTAGAATCCGGCTCGACTAAAATGATGATTCGAGCATGTGAACTGTTGAAATGCTTCCACATTATCATTGGATATTGAGGTGGTCCCACGGCAAGGTTGAATTAGAAGTTCCCTGAGTCAGCCTGTTTGGGCATCATATTATAACATGTTGTTGATGTGATCATTGGTACACAACCAAGGAATCAAAATGAACCTTAATATGAAAGGGATTGTTAACCAACTGACACTATGTGAATGGACACAAATGTGGTTACGGACGATCATTCTTTGTTCAACGAAGCTATGGATGAACTTCCTACAAATGGATCTTATCATATATCGACATATGGGAGCTGATACATAGCGACATATATAACTACATTTGCTCCTATTTGATCATTAAATTTCTTAAAACATTTATAGAGATATTGAGTGCGATTTTAAACTTCAGACATGCCTCATGATGTATAACAAAGTATATAGCAAGATTTTAGCTTTACTGTTGGAAAACTGAGTTTAATCAATTAGATTGATAAAATAAAGAAGTTTACAACCAAAACTGTTCTCAAACAGTTTGAAACAAAGAACAATACTTGATCTCAATCAAGGAACACAAAATGAATACAAGCTAGTGAATAATGTTTTTGTGATGATCCAAAAGAGAAGAATCAGCAGGTATATTGTTGGGTTTATTGATTTGATGATACAAAACAAGAAAGAATGAAACATGAAGGACCTGAGTGCAAAAGCTGGAAATTTACAAAAGGTTGAAGATCCTGGAAGATATTCTCAAATGTTGAAACGATTTACTTTATTGTCATCTTCCTTTGTAAGTCTTGGACTCCTTATTCTATAAAAGGAGGACCAGACATTAGGGTTTTCATAAGTCTTCCACAATGTAATATTACTGTAAAGGTGTGTGTGTGTCTAGGGTGTGGTTCATTGTAAACGCCTAGACTAGAGTTAGTTGTTCGATACCTTCAAGGTCTGAGATGTCTTAGATCCCTGTTACAGTTAGGTAACACGTTATTATTCTGATCAAATAATAATTGGAGGCGATGATGATGAAAACCTTGTGTCAATAACAATTGATTTGTTTTAATCCGCTGTGCATAATTGTTCATTGTTATTGTTGAACCCTAAGGCTCAAAACGATCCAAGAAACTATAATTACCATGTTATTAGTTTCTACATATATATAAAGAGCCATCACCAAGGTCGTTGTCCAGGAAGGAGACAATAAAACGGCTTCTACACATACACGAACAAAACACACATAACGGGTGTAATGAGAGTGACAACCCTAGAATATATCTTTTCTCCTTTTGCACTTCACACCCTCCAGCTTTCCTTTATTAGCTTTAGCCCACAAAAACTTTTAACCTGAGAAACAAAGATGGCAGGATTAGTCCCTGGACTTATTGTTCCAGGTTTGGGTTATAATTCCAACATCCCCCCTTAACCTAAACCTGGAACATGTTGATCAATCCCAGTTTTGAAATAAGTTTTTGATGTTGAAATTTATCAAGCCCTTTGGTAAAAACATCAGCAGTTTGATCTGCTGATCCAATTTTCATTGTTTCAATAACCCCAGCTAAAATTTTATCTCTTACAAAATGAAGATCAATTTCCAAGTGTTTGGTTCTTTCATGAAAAACAGGATTAGCTGCTATCTTAATAGCAGCTTGACTATCACAGAAAACCTTGACAGGTAAAAATTGTTCCCAGTTTAGGTCCTTTAAAATCTTAAGGACCCAAACAATCTCTGAAGTGACAGAAGCTAAAGCTCTATATTCAGCTTCTGCTGATGACTTAGAGAGGGTATTCTGTTTCTTACTCTTCCATGAAACTAAGGAGCCATTGAGAAACAAACAATAACCAGTAACTGATCTCCTAGTAACAATGCATTTAGCCCAATCAGCATCTACAAATCCTTCAAGAGAAGTATTTGCAGATTTCTGAATATGAATACCCAACCCAGGAGCACCTTTCAAATATCTTAATAATTTCAAAGCAATCTTAAGGTGAGATTTCAGAGGTTTATGCATAAACTGACTTAGGCAGTGAACAGAGTAAGCAATATCAGGCCTGGTGTGGGTAAGGTAGATCAGTTTACCAATTAATTTTTGATATTCTGTTAAGTTATCCAAAACAGGGTCAGTATCAGATGGCTCATTAGTTATGGTGAGATTACTTTCAAGAGGAGTAAATGAAGGTTTACAAGCAAGCAAACCAAATTCAGATAAAAGATCAAGGCAGTATTTTCTTTGTGAAAGACAGAGCCCATTTTTGGTTTCTAAGACTTCAATACCCAAAAAATAGTTAAGTTTACCCAAATCTTTTATCTGAAACTTAGATTTCAAAAAGTCCTTGAAACTGTTAATTTCATCAACATTGTTACCTGTAATGATAATATCATCAACATAAACAAGTAAAGCAATGAAGTTACCAGAATAGCTTTTAGTAAATAAGGAGTAGTCACTTTTACTTTGACTGAAGCCATTTTCAAGAAGAGCAGAAGTCAACTTGGCATTCCACTGTCTGGGTGCTTGTTTCAACCCATATAGGGATTTTTTAAGCCTGCACACTCTGTTATCATTTTCATCAAAGAAGCCTTCTGGCAAGGTCATATAAACAGTTTCATCCAAATCACCATACAGGAAAGCATTATTAACATCAAGCTGAAATATAGGCCAAGATTGTTGAACAGCTAAATTAATAACACATCTAATGGTGACAATCTTAACAACAGGGGAGAAAGTCTCCTCAAAATCAATTCCCTCCTTTTGACTGTACCCCTTAGCAACCAGTCTAGCTTTATATTTGTCAACTTCACCACTAGACTTGTATTTTATTTTGAAAACCCATTTAGAACCAATGGCATATCTACCCTTAGGTAGAGGAACAACTTCAAAAGTATCATTATCATATAAGGCTTTCATCTCTTTGTTTGCAGCATCTTTCCAGTGCTGAAATTTGGCTGCCT
>LBNU01017180.1:35685-54430 GCA_014162995.1 Artemisia annua | reverse complement strand
TTTTATCGAACCGATTATCATTTTTCCATTCACACCTTCACACGGACTACGACCTCGGGTTATCCGTATTTCTTTCGGATTTCCTTGGACTTATAATATATATATATATTGGTTTTCACGAACCATGCCTCCTTATAAGTTCTTGGTTCAAAAGATTTATTCAGTTCAGATGAAAAACAAAAGTTCTCAGAACTTAATTTTGAATAATTAACAAACTTTTCCAGACCATACTTAACTTTGGAGTCAACAACAAACTCATTGTATTTGTTTGGAAAGTTAGAAGTTCTTCCAGACCTTCTCAAAGGCTGGGTTTGAACATTTTGAATTGTTTCTGTGTTAGGATGACAAATATTGATACCCTCAGAATTAGCAGATTCATGATCATTTGTAGTATCTAAGTCTGTTTGACTCTTATAAGTTGCAGACATCTCATCCTCTAAGGTAGAACCATTGGAACCATGAAAATTCCCCAAGTCATTTTCATTATGGTCAATTGTTGGACTGCCATTTAGAGGAGAGTTTCTACCATCTACATGTGGTGTTGCATTGTCATGATCATCATTGGGTATACCATGATCCTCATGCACAGCTTCATTAAAGAAGTTTGCATGATCCAGATCATGATTCATCACAGAAACAATTTTGTCTTTGAAAGGAAAGACATTTTCAAAAAAGGTTACATCTATAGAATATATAAACTGTTTCCTTTCAAGACTGTAGAGTTTATATCCTTTTTTGAAAGAAGCATATCCAACTAAAACACACTTTTCAGATCTGCTATTGAATTTGTCAGAATTATTTAAAATAGTAGCAAAGGAGAGACACCCAAACACTCTTAAGTGATTTAAAGAACATTTTCTTTTAAAAACTAACTCATAAGGAGATTTCCCATTCAGCACAGAAGATGGCAACCTGTTAATCAAATAACAAGCAGTAAGAATACATTCAGACCATAGATTCAGTGGAATTCCCCCCTGAAACATAAGGGATCTGGCAACATTAAGAAGATGCCTATGTTTCCTTTCCACAATACCATTCTGTTGGGGTGTATAGGCACAAGAAGTTTGATGTATAATACCATTTTTAGCACACATGTCAGAAAACTTGTGATTGACAAATTCAGTTCCATTATCACTTCTAAAGATTTTGACATGTTTGTGAAACTGATTTTTAATCAAATCTTTTATATAATAAAAGAATTACATCATTTCGAAGTTTTTTTGACAAAACAATCTTAGTGGAAAAAAAATTTGGACCAATAGAAATGCTCGATTTTGACACATAGGCGAAATCGAGCAATATGATTGGCCAATAAAATGTCAAAATTGAATTGATTTTGGTCAAACTTTAATAAATTTGGTGGAGAATTTGATTGAGGAAAAAAAACACATAAAAATATAGGTGTCAAATTTATAAAAATAAAAACTTAAAATAAGAGGAGGTAATTAATAAAACATTAGTGGTTGAATTTTAAATATATTATATGGAGTTAAGTGTAAAATTATAAATCTCCATATTTTTTGATAACTTTAGATAATAAAAAAATAACCCCTTACACTTTATACCCCTACACTTTATAATATGAACTTTGTTTACAATTAAATGAGTATTAGTATTGGTTTGAGACTTGCATCCATTAAACTTACAAAATTTTATAAACGTATGAATTAGTTTTAATATACATTAAATACTTTTAAAATAAATATTAGTTTTAAACTTTCATCTATTAAAATATCTTTTTACTGTTTACGTTAAATATAAATAAGAACTCATGTTATCCTATTTAAAAGTTTAATCTATACTTACATGATTTGAATATTAAACACAGTTAAATTATTATTGGTGGTAATATAAATATCAAATGGTAAGTACGAGTTACTGTGATATGAAAATAATATACGCGATTGTACTTATAACGGCTCATGTAATTATTTAAAGTTTATATACGGATATCCGGAAAAACATTTTTAAAAACTTCATCAACGCTCATTATGTGCTACTAAACTCGCACATTTTGTACAACATGATATCAATAGTTAAAGTTAAATAACAACATCAACTTCAACATTAACATCTATGTCAGCTAAACAAAGTTAAATCTTTCATCCAATAAAATTTTTATAAAATATTAATTGCTATTAATACATAATGAAAAATTCATGCATACTTATTAGTTGTACTTATATCATAATTTTCACGGGTAAATTCTTATATATCCGTATAGTAAACAAAATTTTAAAATAAACTTGATTTATGTGTAAATTCATGTACTTATATCATAATTTTCACGGGTAAATTCTTATATATCCGTATAGTAAACAAAATTTTAAAATAAACTTGATTTATGTGTAAATTCATGTGATCAAAGAACCTTCAGCCTAATAACATTATAAGGAGACACGCTCAAGAATCCAATAAAAGGTTGATGCCACAGTCATATCTACAATTTCTGCTAACTATTTTTCTTACTTTCGCACATATTGATGCTTTAACTTTTTAAAATATACATAAGATTTTCTGTTTTTAAAGGTAATACTGTATAATTAAATTTTTCTGGAAGATGCCAAATCTATAAAAATAAAAACTTAAAAAAAGAGGAGGTAATTAATAAAAATTAGTTGTTGAATTGTAAATATATTATATAGAGTTAAGTGTAAAATTATAAATCTTCATATTTTTTTATAACTTTAAATAATTAACAAATAACCCCTTACACTTTATACCCCTACACTTTATAATATGAACTTTGTTTACAATTACATGAGTATTAGTATTGGTTTGAGACTTCCATCCATTAAATTTACAAAATTTATAAATGTACGAATTAGTTTTAATATACGTTAAATACTTTTAAAATAAGTATTAGTTTCAAACTTTCATCTATTAAAATATCTTTTTACTATGTACGTTAAATATAAATATGAACTCATATTATCCTATTTAAAAGTTTAATCTATACGTACACGGGTTTGAATATTAAATACAGTTAAATTATTATTAACGGTAATATAAATATCAAATGGTAAGTACGAGTTGTTGTGATATGAAAGTAGATATACATGATTGTACTTATAACGACTCATGTAATAATTATTTAAAGTTTATATACGGATATCCGGAAAAACATTTTTAAAATACTTCATCAACGCTCATTATGTGTTACTAAACTCGCACATTTTGTACAACATGATATCAATAGTTGAAGGCTATGTTTGGCAAAAGTAGCTGTGAGCTGTGAGAAGTAGCTGTGAGTTGTAGCCACAGCTCACTGCTCACCGCTCACAGCTTCATAAAGAAGCATTGAAAAAATGAGCTTTCCTAAAAAATAGCAAAGCTCATAGCTCTCATGCCAAACCGAACACTAAAAATCAAAAAGCTCATTGCTCACCGCTCATTGCCCCTAAAAGCTCCAAAAAGCTTTGCGCCAAACATAGCCGAAGTTAAACAACAACATCAACCTCAACATTAACATCTATCTCAGCTAAACAAAGTTAAATCTTTCATCAAATAAAATTTTCACAAAATATTAATTGATATTAATACATAATGAAAAACTCATGCATACTTATTAGTTGTATTTATATAATAATTTCACGGGTAAATTTATCCATATATTAAACAAAAATTTTAAAATAAATTTGATTTATGTGTAAACTCATGTGATCAAAGAACCTTTGGCCCAATAACATTATAAGGAGCCACGCTCAATAATCCAATACAAGGTCGATGCTACGGTTATATTACAATTTCTGCTAACTATTTTTCTTACTTTTGCACATGTTGATGCTCTAACTTTTTAAAATATACATAAGATTTTCTGTTTTTAAAAGATAATATTATATAATTAAGTTTTTCTGAAAAAACCCGTGCGTGCACGGGTATTATAACTAGTTATGGAAAATAGCAATACAATCAAACACCTCATCTTTGCACTTAATCAAATAAACCCAAACAGATCTGGTAAAGTCATCAACAATGGTTAAAAAATACTTAAATCCTTCTTTACTGGTCACTCTATAGGGTCCCCATAGATCAAGATGAACTAAATCAGCAAAAGCCGTGGTTTTATGTTCACTCATTGGAAAAGGTTCTCTAGTTTGTTTGGCCCTTTGACAGACCTCACAAGGTTCAGTATCATGACTGGTTTGAAAATTAATTTCCTTTTTTAGAATGGCCAAAACTTGATCAGCAGGGTGACCAAGTCTAGAGTGCCACAGACTTTTAGATAAGAAACAAGTTAAATTACTACCTTGATTTTCATCAAAGTAGTATAAACCATCCTTCTGTTTACCAATCCCCAGAACACTCATACCCTTCAAATCCTGAGGTAACACATAGCACTTAGATTCATCAAAGGCAATAACAAATTTGCTGTCCCTAGCCACTTTGTGAACAGACATCAAACTGACACAATATTCTGGAACAGCCAGCACATCATACAAAGTCAAATGTTTAGTGAGAATCATATTTCCAACCTTGGTGATTAAGGCCTCAGTACCATTAGGATGTGAGACCTTAATTCCTAGTTTGGAAATATCAATGGNGTGGTGCTGCATTGTCATGATCATCATTGGGTATACCATGATCCTCATACACAGCTTCATTAAAGAAGTTTGCATGATCCAGATCATGATTCATCACAGAAACAATTTTGTCTTTGAAAGGAAAGACATTTTCAAAAAAGGTTACATCTCTAGAATATATAAACTGTTTCCTTTCAAGACTGTAGAGTTTATATCCTTTTTTGAAAGAAGCATATCCAACTAAAACACACTTTTCAGATCTGCTATTGAATTTGTCAGAATTATTTAAAATAGTAGCAAAGGAGAGGCACCCAAACACTCTTAAGTGATTTAAAGAACATTTTCTTTTAAAAACTAACTCATAAGGAGATTTCCCATTCAGCACAGAAGATGGCAACCTGTTAATCAAATAACAAGCAGTAAGAATACATTCAGACCATAGATTCAGTGGAATTCCCCCCTGAAACATAAGGGATCTGGCAACATTAAGCAGATGCCTATGTTTCCTTTCCACAATACCATTCTGTTGGGGTGTATAGGCACAAGAAGTTTGATGTATAATACCATTTTTAGCACACATGTCAGAAAACTTGTGATTGACAAATTCAGTTCCATTATCACTTCTAAAGATTTTGACATGTTTGTGAAACTGATTTTTAATCAAATTATGGAAAATGGCAATACAATCAAACACCTCATCTTTGCACTTAATCAAATAAACCCAAACAGATCTGGTAAAGTCATCAACAATGGTTAAAAAATACTTAAATCCTTCTTTACTGGTCACTCTATAGGGTCCCCATAGATCAAGATGAACTAAATCAGCAAAAGCCGTGGTTTTATGTTCACTCATTGGAAAAGGTTCTCTAGTTTGTTTGGCCCTTTGACAAACCTCACAAGGTTCAGTATCATGACTGGTTTGAAAATTAATTTCCTTTTTTAGAATGGCCAAAACTTGATCAGCAGGGTGACCAAGTCTAGAGTGCCACAAACTTTTAGATAAGAAACAAGTTAAATTACTACCTTGATTTTCATCAAAGTAGTATAAACCATCCTTCTGTTTACCAATCCCCAGAACACTCATACCCTTCAAATCCTGAGGTAACACATAGCACTTAGATTCATCAAAGGCAATAACAAATTTGCTGTCCCTAGCCACTTTGTGAACAGACATCAAACTGACACAATATTCTGGAACAACCAGCACATCATACAAGGTCAAATGTTTGGTGAGAATCATATTTCCAACCTTGGTGATTAAGGCCTCAGTACCATTAGGATGTGAGACCTTAATTCCCAGTTTGGAAATATCAATGACATCAACTAAAAATTTGTCAGTGTATGTTAAGTGTTGATTGGCTCCAGAATCAACAATAATTCCTGCTGCAACAAGTGCAGCCTTCATTTTACTATTGTGACAGAAAAATCTATTAAAATTTTGATTAAAAAACTTGCTTTTGTTAACAACAATACCTGCCATATTTGCATGAACACCTTTGTTCTTTTCTTCATCAATAACAGAGGTATCTTTGACAAGAGATAAAAGTTTGGAGATTTGGTCATCTGAAAGATTTGAAAGAGAACTAGATCCAACAGAGTTGTTATTAATAAATCTCTTGTTAAAATTTTGAGTTCCCTGGTTTGAAGAATTTTTAGTGTTGTTGTTCCTCTTTTCCCAATTAGCAGGGTACCCAATAATTTTGAAACATCTATCCATAGTGTGCCCATTATAACCACAATGCTCACAAACAAGATTAGAACCTCCAGCAGTTCTATTATTACCATTGTTATTAGTTCTAAAGGCATTACTAGGTCTGAAAGAATTCCCAGAGGTTTGAGGCCTCTGTGAATTCCCTCTAACAGGCACATTGGAGTGAAAAACAGAAGACTGAGGTCTTTGAGAACCCCCAATCCCTGAAGAACCAGAAACAACAGCCCTATGGGATTCCTCACTAGAAATAATGGCAAAAGCACCTTTAACATCAGGTAATGGGTCTCTAGACAGAATGTTGCTTCTAATTTGCATATAAGAATCATCAAGACCCATTAAAAATTGCATCAACTTCATTAATTGATTATGTTTCTTAAAATCATCAGCAGCATGACAAGTACATCTAGGCAGTTTAACAAGAGCATCAAATTGTTTCCACAAAGTACTAAGCTTGTTAAAATATTCAGCAATAGATGAGCCATTTTGAGATAAGGAGTTAATTTTATGATGCAAATTAAAGGTGACAGAGCCATCAACTCTATCAAAAGTTTCTTTCAATTCAGTCCAAACATCAGAAGCTTTTTTTGAAAAAATTTGTCCAAGAAACAACTCTTCAGAAATAGAATTTAAAATCCATCCTAAAACAATAGCATTAACTCTGTCCCATTGTCTTCCCAAGACATCATCAGTATTAGATCTTCTACAAGATCCATCTATAAATCCAGTTTTGTTTTTTCCTTCAAGAGCTAACATCATAGCACAAGACCACACATTGTAGTTTTCAGTTCCTTTTAGTTTTATAGATACAACAGTTAAGGTTGCAGAGTCATTAGGGTGTAAATGCAGAGGGTGACTAATGTCAAGCTTACTGATAAGAGTAACAGGTAAAGCATCATCATCCTCTGTATCAGTGTTCTGAACAGAGGGAGGAGGAGTACTACCATGTAAAGACATAAATACCAATCAAGCTCACAAACAAATTAAACAAATAAGCAGATAAACATAACAATATAAACAAATAAGCAAGAAGGGAAGAAAGAAGTTCCCAGGCTTCCGTACCACTTAAAGTGGCAGGTCAAGGGCTTTATCTACTAAAAAGACAAAAAACTCAAAATAACGAGTAAGGGTGTGAGAGGTGTTACAGAGTACGCAACCAAGAGGAGCAATAGCAGCGGAACCAAACCTACTACACCCTAGATTCACTTAGTCTAGGGATATAGCAGATATACACGGCGAACCCAGATCCACCAACCAAGATCCACCAAACCCTAATTAAAAAATTAGGGCAAATTACCAGAACCACTTTCAATCGAAGCAATAACCACCCAATTGAATGATAAAGTAACTTACTCGTTCTCTGTAACCTTTAAATTGAAAAAACCCCAAATTACCCAAACCCTAGTTTTTTCAAAACGATTTTTCAGAGCAACCTGTCTCTGATACAATGTTGGAAAACTGAGTTTAATCAATTAGATTGATAAAATAAAGAAGTTTACAACCAAAACTGTTCTCAAACAGTTTGAAACAAAGAACAATACTTGATCTCAATCAAGGAACACAAAATGAATACAAGCTAGTGAATAATGTTTTTGTGATGATCCAAAAGAGAAGAATCAGCAGGTATATATAGAGAGCCATCACCAAGGTCGTTGTCCAGGAAGGAGACAATAAAACGGCTTCTACACATACACGAACAAAACACACATAACGGGTGTAATGAGAGTGACAACCCTAGAATATATCTTTTCTCCTTTTGCACTTCACACCCTCCAGCTTTCCTTTATTAGCTTTAGCCCACAAAAACTTTTAACCTGAGAAACAAAGATGGCAGGATTAGTCCCTGGACTTATTGTTCCAGGTTTGGGTTATAATTCCAACACATATAGGATTGACCGATCTGGCAAAAGGGTGTCTTGAATTGGAATGTTTACATGTTAATGTCAAAGATATTACAAACGAAACTTTGGAATGTATAGGGGCTAACTTGAAAAAACTCTGTGATTTCTATTTGGGTTTGTTTCACGAAGTAGAGGAGGTAAGTGAGTTGCCACTAGACAATGGGGTCCGCGCGTTGCTAACCGGTTGCACCAAACTTGTAAAGCTAGGTATCAACCTTCGGAGTGGGACAAGAGGGCTCACCGATGTTGGTTGGGGGTATATTGGGAAATATGGTCAAAATTGCAAAAGTAGACATGAATCTTGGTTTTTGTAGAGATTCTGATGCTGGACTACTGGAATTATCAAAAGGGTGCCCGAAATTGCAAAAGTTGGAAATGAGCGGTTGTGACTTTAGCCAACAGGCATTAGCCAATTTTGTGTTAAATGTAACATCTTTAAGGTACTTATGGGTTCAGGACTACCATGCTTTTAAAAATGGTCATGATATTTTTGCAACGGTTCGACCATTTTGGAAGATGGAGTTAATTAAATATAAATCAAACGTTGCTGCTCAACAGGAACCACCTTCTCTGCTTGCATATTACTCGGTTGCTGAACAAAGAAAGGACATCCCAGATAATGTTATTCCGCTATACCCGTTTGTGCAATTTGAATAGCAAGGTGTGGTTAGTAGTATTTACTTTTGTTTGCTATTGTTCTTCTAGTTTGCTGCTTTCATGTGGGGATGTTGTTTGACTGACAGATAACTTTTCACTCTGAGTTACAAAAATGGCTGGGTTAAGCTTTATTGTATGTTTCATGGTCTAATCTGCACTAAGAAGATCTTTTCTTAAATCTAAAGCAAATGTTGCTAATGTACCCGAGGGGCCCACTCAACAGAAACGCCTTCTTTGCTTGCATATTACTCCCTTGCTGAACAAATAAATGATTTCCCAAATAGTGTTATTCCGCTATACCCGTTTGTGTAATTTGACCAGCAAGGTGTGTTTAGTATTTACTTTTGTTATTTTAGGTTGTGTGTTATCTCATGCTTTTAGATTACATTATTCTGCTATACCCGTATGCTATGTATGTATAATATTAATACTTCGCGTTACGCCCAGAAAATTGAGTACAGTCCACAGTATGTTTTGTTCTTTGTTGGANTTTTTTTTTCTTTTTTTCTCCTGTCAAAATCTAGCATTTCGATACATATCTGTTTATGTTGATTCATATTTGTCTTTAGATTCTTTGTAGAAGAGTTGAAATATCGCATTGGTTAAACATTCTCACAAGTGACACTCCAAAACAAAGTTATAGTTCGTTCAGGATTCATTACATGTGAAATGTTTTAACTTAGTAATCTCATAGCTTCAAGATTGCAGATATGGAATCACATTTAGTTTTATCATGTAGGTGTTTTTTTGTTAATCTTACATGAATAACTGTTATGGTTGGTATCTGCTGACTTTGTCCATGTGATTATACCATAAATTCATAAATATATGCATTGTGATTCTTTGTTCTGTCAAGTTTGATCTTAGTCGCCTCTT
Source organism: Artemisia annua (assembly GCA_014162995.1). Lineage (NCBI taxonomy): Eukaryota > Viridiplantae > Streptophyta > Magnoliopsida > Asterales > Asteraceae > Artemisia > Artemisia annua. The sequence continues at coordinate 44,765 of LBNU01017180.1, read as the reverse complement.
TTTATCTTTGGTCTGTGATTTGATTTGTTTGATGATGTCTTTTTCGTATCTGTTTCCTTGCAGTTATAAATTGATCAAAACGTTCCCTAAATGCAGGTATGCTAGTGAATTTCTTCAACAAGATCGCGCTAGCCAGAATGATGACATTGGTATCTATCATTTTGAACTAGTTCCTAGAGATGAAGGATGACTTTGGTTTTGAGTAAATTTTCCGACTTTTTTTTGGGTACATGTATTGTACCGTCCATGGCATTTTGCATCTCTTGTCATACTATTATACTTTATTCCTTTGTGTTTGTTAACATATGCAGGATTTTTTTTCTTAATTTTAGTCAATTGTTCATATAGGCAAAACCAAACCAAAAATACCAATGAGTTGGTTTTTCAAATTACGCATACAATAAACTAAACGAAAAGATAATAACTGTAACTACAAGATAACAAGTTTGCTAAAAGGTTCAACACCAGCTTAAAGACACAATCACCCTTTGAAACGCAACTTTCATACTTTCATGGGTACATTTGACCATCAAAATTAGTAAATTCACTTGCTCCCTACCTAAGTTACGTTTAGAGCATAATATTCAGACACTCTTCTTCCATTCTTCTATCTACGACCAATCCAATGTTAATTTAGGTATTACATAAAAGCAAACGTACATGCAAATTTCAGCAATGCAAGTAGTCTGTAAATGTTATGAAAGCTAAAATCCGGATATTTTACCAGTCTCCTGTCCAGGCAATGTCTGCTCAACCATCTTAGTATTTGAAAGCTACATTTGAGCTACATTTGCTTAGTTGTTTAAACAAGTATAGACCAATTATAACTGTAACTAGAAAGTTTGTTGAACGGGTCAAATGGATTGAAAGTCGCCTGTAGTATATTCACAGTGCATGAAGCCTCCTAAATCAGTATTATGCTTAAGTAAAACTCTTTAAATCTTAGATTCTCAGAAATTATGAACAGGTTAACAGAAATAAAATCAATGATCTACCCATTATGCTATAGGTGCATTCAATGAACCATATTAGTTATGTTGTGAAAGCACATTATTAATCAGTGTTCTTTACAACGAACCTAAGAATCAGGAATGGCCGTTTATGGGTCAAATTGGGGAACTTTCAGGTATCAGCCGGGTTTTCCGAGTAAACACTTAAGAGGTCAAAATTTTAAATTTTTAGATAGTAAGAGTTGGAGTTTTTATGCATCAAGAATACAAGTCGGGAAACTTTCGCCATTTTCCTTGCTTAAACTCCCTAACAGTTGCAACCAAAAGAAAATGATGAATTGTATTAATGGAGACACAAATGAATCAATACCCTTACATGGTCATTTAATCACTAGCTTCCTTTGCATTATTCTCTCAAATATAATTCGGGTCGACAATATTATCCAAACTAGCTTTTATTCTCTCAATTCTAAATGAGTTCTAGTTTCAACAACTCAGATTTTATACTACTTAAATTACGGAGATTAAGGAAATAAACCCAAACCCAAAAACCGTGAATTNTTGAAACGCAACTTTCATACTTTCATGGGTACATTTGACCATCAAAATTAGTAAATTCACTTGCTCCCTACCTAAGTTACGTTTAGAGCATAATATTCAGACACTCTTCTTCCATTCTTCTATCTACGACCAATCCAATGTTAATTTAGGTATTACATAAAAGCAAACGTACATGCAAATTTCAGCAATGCAAGTAGTCTGTAAATGTTATGAAAGCTAAAATCCGGATATTTTACCAGTCTCCTGTCCAGGCAATGTCTGCTCAACCATCTTAGTATTTGAAAGCTACATTTGAGCTACATTTGCTTAGTTGTTTAAACAAGTATAGACCAATTATAACTGTAACTAGAAAGTTTGTTGAACGGGTCAAATGGATTGAAAGTCGCCTGTAGTATATTCACAGTGCATGAAGCCTCCTAAATCAGTATTATGCTTAAGTAAAACTCTTTAAATCTTAGATTCTCAGAAATTATGAACAGGTTAACAGAAATAAAATCAATGATCTACCCATTATGCTATAGGTGCATTCAATGAACCATATTAGTTATGTTGTGAAAGCACATTATTAATCAGTGTTCTTTACAACGAACCTAAGAATCAGGAATGGCCGTTTATGGGTCAAATTGGGGAACTTTCAGGTATCAGCCGGGTTTTCCGAGTAAACACTTAAGAGGTCAAAATTTTAAATTTTTAGATAGTAAGAGTTGGAGTTTTTATGCATCAAGAATACAAGTCGGGAAACTTTCGCCATTTTCCTTGCTTAAACTCCCTAACAGTTGCAACCAAAAGAAAATGATGAATTGTATTAATGGAGACACAAATGAATCAATACCCTTACATGGTCATTTAATCACTAGCTTCCTTTGCATTATTCTCTCAAATATAATTCGGGTCGACAATATTATCCAAACTAGCTTTTATTCTCTCAATTCTAAATGAGTTCTAGTTTCAACAACTCAGATTTTATACTACTTAAATTACGGAGATTAAGGAAATAAACCCAAACCCAAAAACCGTGAATTACTTATCCATGTCTTTTCACTAACTTCAACTAATACAAAGAAAACAAATCGTAACGAAACATATCTTTCTTGAATTTTGAATAAAGATGCAAACATATAAATTTTCTATAACTTCAACTAACCTGCACCATATACTACATGTAGAAACATTGATATCACCTCTGAGTTACGCATGAATCTACACGTAATACATCCAACTTTTTCATTAACTTCAATCGCCACACTGCAACACTTTGTTAGCTCCAAAGTTTCTGATGTTGACATTGTCCTTTCCTCAATTTAAGTCGAAGTAGACATGCAATCTTAGTGATCAAGCAAAAGTAGGGTTTCCATGTAGGGACTCGCAAAAAGTGAATATTTTTTTGCAGAAATCCCAGTATAATCAATGTGTTCTGACTTGGGATCATAAACGGAAAGTTCATTATCTTCTTCTTCTTCTAAACTAGAAAACTTTGCCACTTCAATTAAAATTTCGCCACTTTTTCTAAATCCAAATACATTTACTATTTCCTTCATGTTACTCTTGATAGTGTATAATTTAATAAATGATTTAGGATCACCATTTTCCATCATCCATACACCTTCTTCTGGTACATCCCCGTCAACTATATTCTCAAGCACAAGAGACCCATTAAACTTATGTAGATACAACTCATTGTAAGGGGTACGTGTTAGTGCTAAATTATCAGGAAGGCGTATTTCGGTAAACTCATCACTTATCATATCAAATGATATAATCAGATCAGAACGACTAATCCTATCAAAAGCAAGCCAATAAATAAATCTATCTATCTGAACATTCTCTTCGTATAACACAACTGTCCTTCGAGGGAGATTGATAGATAGACTTTTCCAATCCCCTGAGCTTAATCTAAATATCTCAACTCGCCAAGTAGTGTCGGTAAAAGTTTTATTTTCCCCCAGACTATATTCAATTGAAATGTTAAGAAGCATAGGGTCAAGAGTGCGAGGACAAACCCCAAAACCAAGCCCAGTTTGATACTTACTTGTATCCAACACATTAGGCACATCAATAGCAACCGACTTCCTAATGGTAGGATTCCAGATAACAGTGGTTTTCGTTCCAGAATCACTTGGTTTTCCACATAAGCAGAATAAGCCTTGAGAGCAACCAACAATTGTTGGATCGTTAAGTAGTTTAACGGACATGGGAACAGTTAGGGAAACTTTTTGACGGGGAAATGTGTCATCATCTGCAACAGAAACATAATTGTGCTCAAAATCAACTTTTACAAGTATATTCTGTTGCAGCTCTGTGTGTTGGTAATCAGCAATAAATTTCGAGATGTCGATTAGAGATTTCCATGGTTTTGAAACCGATCTGAATTGAATCAATGATTTGACAGGAAGCCTCTTCATGATTTCCTCTTGGATTTCAAAAGGTATGTTATCCGACATTTTTTTATTTTTGGGACTTTGTAACAAAAGAGGGTGATGGTATTTTGCGAGTAACGGAGCTGTGGAAGGTTCTGCAATGATTACGAAATGATCTGCTGCTACAAAACGAAACAATGTAAAGGTCAAATATCTTTACATTGTGTTCTAGATGTAAGAAATGAAACAAGTGAAAATATAAGTTGTTTCTCAAGGAAGTAAAATGAAAGAAAGTGGTAAGATTGTTGCTTTAAAAACTTTTTTCTTTATTACTTTCACTTTTTTTTTTTTTTTTTTTTTTTCTGGTAACAGCCATACCAAAAAGCTCCCTCTTCTTAACGTTCTTTTCTTTGTGGACCTAACTAACATTTCTCCGGCATAATGACTTATTCCGGCCTTTATTAGTAATGTGTGGACTTTGTTTTTTTTAATTTTTGTTTACTTAGATTTATTCTGTGTTTAGTCTCTTTTCCAAAAAAATATTTATTATGCTGATAAGCTCTCACTTTTGAGTTTTATTACCTTGAGGATTATGGAATGTAAACCTTCTTTTTATTTACAGTAGTTAATAACCCAAATTAAGCTTTTGCTTTTAAGATCGCTATATAGGCTTTTTTTTTTTTTTTGTGTGTTAGTCATTCATTGATTTTATAATGTGTAATGTTTGGTACCCATTGACCGATTCTTTTTTTATTTTAGGTGTGTGTTTGTTTATATCTTGTTTTATGGGGTCTTATAGCTTTTTAAAAGCGTTTGATAAGTTATCCTACGAGGGCTTACTTTTAGGGAGAAATAGTATTACGCAAACGCATAAGTATCGGATGTGGATTCTTGAGAATGCTATACGTTAATTACTAAGGTGATGTGTTGGGGGAAACGGGTTCGAGGAATGGATGATGAGGGGAGTAAGGGCTGCAAATAAAAGTTAAAAACATAAGTAGAAGATGTTGAGTTGCCGTGGTTTGATTCGTATGACAAACGAACGCCTTGAGAAAGATCTTATGAGATGAGGATGTGGCCTGATGAATCATTGGGAGGAGATGGTCCGATTGGGTACGTGAGGAGAGATCAGTATGTCACCGAGTGCTGCCGGTGTATGGTGGCGGCCTTACCACGGCCACGGCGACACCTCGTTGACCATTATACGTTTATGTATTAGTACTTCTTTTGTTGTATCTCGTGGATACCCGTGCCATAGTATAGTCTATGTATTTGTATTTCTCTTGTTGTATTTCGTCTTGTTCTTCTTCATCTTGTAAACTTACTATCTAGTTAGGTAACTAGTATCACGAATTAATGACTCGTCAATATCTTTGTAATACGAACAACAATGTATTATCTTTGTAAGTGAATGGATGAAGTTATTCTCTTAATTCTATTCTATATTGTTGTGAAATCTTTTCATATTCAATTACAAGATGACTTATCTATCTATTGTCATTGTATATACTCATCAATGTTTGTGTTTGTGATGAATCATGCACCAAAGAAGATGTCTAACGCAGAAATTCGAAAAGCTGTCGCTGACAGTGTTCCCAGGCTTTAGCCGAGGATCGTGCCGCAAAGGGTTAATGACCTGGGTGGCAGTGGCGTGCTGGAAGCCGCTGGGGCTGCAACTGGCGCTTGTAGTGGGTTGTATTATAAACAATTTCTTGTTGTGATCATTAAGTTTAAGGGAACTGAAGGCGGTTGATTGGATCCGCTGATTTGAAATGTCGAGAACACGTCATACTTTATAATTATCTCAGAAGATTGCAAAGTTCAATCGCCGTGTACTATTGATACGCAATATGCTAAGTCTTTGGTGGAACTGTACGCCAAACCCATCGGGATGAAAACGCCTATGAAACTACATGGACCGATTTCAGAAATGGTAATATAAAAAGTTCTGTGCTCAAGGAAATAAGGTTGTTGAAACGATTTTATGGATTTAAAAGTTGAAGAATTTATTGATATGGAACTTACATCCGGAGGTTTCAAGAGGTTGAAACTTTGTGTCCTAGTATGGTACCGATTTCGAGAAGGAAATGAAGCTTTTCTTAAGGGTCTTCCAAGAGCTTTAAAGGAGACGTGACATCTCTAATCCCACAAACTCTAGATGCACAGCTATTGTTATCACTCAAAATCTTATGGACTCAAGTAGTAAGAGTATTAGGACTGGCCTCAAGAATAGAGAAACAAACCAATAAACAACAACCATCAGCACAAAAAGAAAGATGGGAATGATGACAAGAAAAGGAAAACAAAACAACAACCAGGACGGCAATACAATGATCAACATAAGCAAAATAAAAGACAAAGAGCATACGAAATTAAAAGGCAATGACTGATGCTCAACTGAGAACAAGGTGGATATCGGTAATAATATACCATAATTAGTATCGTATGCCAAAGAAAACATCATCACCAGCTGGATTACATGCAATGTGAAAATGTACCATTGTGGAAAGAACCGGTCAAATCTATGGCAATCGGATTGTAAAGAGGTAAGGCTACCGGCTAACTGTTAGCTAATTACCAGCCATTATAACTTTGTTGATGCTGTGGAGAGAAAGGGACAAGAGTAACAAGTTGTCCGAATAAGGGACATTGTAAGGTGAGGTGGTAACTTTGCTATGCTGTGGGAGAAAGGGCACAAGAAGTTATTAATTGTCCTACAAAGAAATGATAAAGGTGGGAATTAATCGTTGCTAAGGCGTATGCAATGGGAGGCATACAAGGCCTGAATGTTGGGACGGGTACGTTTCTACTTCAATAATCATATGCTAAATTTATTTGATTCGGGGTTCCGACAAGGCTTGCTGTGTCCACTATTTTAGGGTGCTGTAAATATTCTTTTAAACTATATAAGTTTTGAAGTAGAATTAGCCGATGGAAATTGGTTTTCCACTATCTATATAATTTCCATAATTCTAGAGAACCTCCATTTAGTATTTTTTTGTACTTTTGATTGTCATTATTGGAATGGATTGGTTATCCTACCGCAACGTTTTGGCATTTTATTTTTTTTTTTTTTTTTTTTAAATTTTTGTCGCATCCACAAACAAAAAACTAATAATCTTTTTAAGGCGATAGAGGCAGTCTCAATTCTAAATAGTCATATCTCGTTCAAGGCTCAAAGTACATTGGACAAGGGTGCAATGGTATCTAGCACACGTTGACAGAGACGGATCAATGAAGACGATTAGAAGTGTCCGATTGTCCGGCGTTTTTCGGAATGTTTACGACTATCTATGGACTTTCCACCACATCGACAAGTAAGTTCCAAATTGAATTTAGTTGCCCGGCGCTGCACCTGGACGTGCACCTTATGTTAAGCCACCATCGAAATGAAGGAGTTATCGGAACAAAACTACAAGAATTGTCGGGAGAAAGTGATTCATTCGACGAGCTGTCGCCTTGGGGAGCTCGGTGTTGTTTGTGAAGAGAAAGAACTATTACCCTAAAATTCTCAAATGCCATAATAATTATACCTAAGTATAAATATGGAATTTTGAACATTTTAAACTTTAATTAAAACTTCAGATAATAAAAAATTATTAAACCTAGTCTACAAGTAATACAATACATGTAAGTTATGTGATTTATGGGCCAAACCTTTTTGTTTCATGGCATGTGAGCTGTTAACTAAAACCAAGCCCAATAATAAATTATGAATGAGTGGTGGTTACAATACACGGCCACATAGGATATATCCAAATCTTTCCACACGTTTCTCCAAATCTCACAATATAAACCATATCACGTAATATCCTTCAACTAAAATTTTCTCTAAAAAACATACGGTGTACCTCTTCTTTGGATTCTTCGGAAGAAAGGGTGTTGTGATCGTGGTAGTGATAGGGCTTGTACGTAGTGGATTCTGTTCGAATAGAGTGTTTATACTCGTAGAGTTTTTAAAGGTATGTACGGATGGAGAGATCTTTGGTCGTGTTTCGGCTGGAAATAATCGTTGTCGAGCTTGCTGGTTCTTTCTCGTTAACCACTGCTACAAGGGAATAGTATTATCCTTGTATCAATTACCTCTCTTTTAATCTCTTATATGGTTCGTTTTCATGGTTCAGTTTGCTATAGACATCGACAATAGATGAACATGTTATTCGAATAAAAACTGCACACGATCATTGAAATACTCACATAAAATATGAATTGAAAGGCTCTCATAAATCTATCCATAATCTGCTATGATAACGTGTGATTTGGGAGGTTAACCTGATTTTATCGACCTATATACAATTAAATAACATATATAATCTGGCCATATATGTATGTTTCTATGATCAATTTGGTCTGTTGTGATTCTTAAGGTTTTTGCCGAGATTTATGGTTTAGTAAAAAAAAAAAATAAAAAAAAAAAAAAAGAAGTAAGTATGTCATGCGCATTGGATTTTTGACAGAAAAAGGAGTCTTGCAAAACTGTTGTGATTTGAATAGGTTAGGGTGTTTCCATTTGTCTTGGGAAGTAATTATGGCAACAAGGTCTAAAGGATCAGTACATACTGTAAGCTGTCGAGTTTCTTTCTTGTCGCATGTAAGGTGTCGCGAACGAGTTCTGTTCTCGATAATCTACGTTGTCTCTGCGAAGGTTCCGTGATTCTCTCACGGTCATCGCGAATGACTCGTGTCCCCGTTAACACAAGGCAAACTATAACTTGGGTCTTTCGTTGCACTTAGTGGCGAGTAAGCATACAGAAAACTAAAAAGCTTCGTCATGGAGTTTTGAAAAAAGTGTAATATAAGCTAGAAATTTTGAACGTGCATGTATAGTTAAGTAATTCTCTGAAATATAAATTAGAATAGGAATATAGGAAAATACTTAACTCATTTAACCTAAAAGTTTTGAAAGTTGTCACTTTAACCCTGACCTTAAACATATGGCCTAAAACTTGGAATAGTTACTCTCAAAGCCTATATTTCTAAATTGTGCTAAATGAACCATAAAATATAAATTGACATTTAACCTTAATTATAAATGACTGAATGAATACCTAAAATAGAAAACTTACTAATATCTGAACAGTTCCTAAAATAAAACAGTTATTAAAAGTGAATTAGTGTACTAAAATAAGTAACCTGATTATTGAACATAAAATAATAACGTGATTATCATATTCATGTAGATCCGGTGGAAGGGAGTAGCATATTCTCTCTT
>LBNU01017180.1:6866-19466 GCA_014162995.1 Artemisia annua | reverse complement strand
AAAAATGTACAGTTCAGCCCCTGCAGTAAGTCACAGGGGCTGAACTGTACATTTTTAAAAGATTTTACAAAGGGATGTGTAGCTAATTGCCTACACTTGGATGTAGGTAAGATTTCCCCATATATATATATATATATATATATATATATATATATATATATATATATATATATATATATATATATATATATATATATATATATATATATATATATATGAGGCGGAATAAAAGTGTTGGCGGAATATGTGCCAAACGGAGATCTTTGTTTCAAGAAAACTGACTTTCAACTTATTATTTTTCTTTTAGAACCAATTTCACTAAATAAATCCCATGTCTAAATCCATACCTATATCATTACCCTTAGCCTAACATTATAACCCGAATAAAAGTCCTTTTTGATAAAATTTACTTGGTACTTACGTCATGTCGGTGAAGTTTAGTTTTTTGTACAAGCCTATGGTAATTTATTTAACATGTCTGAGCAACTGAGCATGATTTTTTTATACCCGATATATGAGTGTGAGTGAATTTTACTTTCCACCTTCGTGAGATGCTTAGTCGCGTTATTTTGGCTTATGATTTCTTGATAAATAAATAATATTTTTTAAAGATTGCTTAAAGGCAAGCAATAGTTAAGTATGGGGGATTTGATAACGCTCTAATTATACATATTTATTCCATCGATTATATATTATTTACCTATTATATTATATAGAATATCATGCTATTTGTGTAGAATTGGTACTAATCTAGTTGCAGGATAGAACGAGAGAAGAAAGTCAGAAATATCACTAAAAGGACGATTAAATGACAAATATAAGAAATGAGGGACTTAAAATAGAAATATACAAGTATAAAAGACCCAAGTACGCCGGTCTTAGGACTTTGTGCGGCGTACTTGCTTAGCGGGTAAAAGGAATTGAAAATAAGAGAAGTACGAAGCACTTTCTGCGAAGTGCGGCGCACTTACCTTGACAGTTACAAAACAGAGTTAATGATTGCATTCATGGTGAGGCCGATCACTTGTCCTCATTTACTGTGCCTTGTAGTTGAATTAGGTCGAAATATGGATATAAGTACAGAGCATAAGCAGAGGAAAACTACACACAACACTAACGAGAAGTAGGGGAGGAATACCACGTTAGATTGGTGAACTTATACCAAGTTCACTACATCGAAGGTCGAGGTCGTGATTCTAGTACTGTGACAGAGTTTAGAGAACGAGCCTAGAGAAGTTATCTCTGTGAAACCATTAGTTCTTTCGTTGTAATCACTTTGGTACATTTTTCTACTTTGTCGAATTAAATTATGAAGTTTATGAAATTCATGTTGAATGTTATGAGATTTACAATTATGGAGTAGTCGTTATATGTTTATTTGGGTGATTTAGTCATATGGTTGTTTGTAATGTAATGTACGCTTGCTATTGATACTATGCTTAAGTTTAATTGATGAGTTTATACTTGGATCATTGTTGAATGTTTGATGTATCTCTGTGGTAGAAGTAGGTCGAAAGGGTATGCCATTTTGGTATTATTTCAAGGTGTTTTTCTATGACAACTTGGTGTTAACCTTGTAGAAATTGGTCGACAAAATATTTATCAACCCATCTATAATCTTGTTTAATGTCTTATCTCATGTCTAACGAACTTGATAAGGAAATTGGCTTATGTATACTTCTGTTATGAACCAATCTTAATGCATATCATAGGTCGAAAGGGTTTCTTGATATGTTGGATAGTTATAGGTACGAGTGTTAACCATGCATCTCTTGCTTATATATCTTGTTCATGATTGCTTGCTTATCATTTTCATGCTACTTCCATGTTTCTTAGCCTAAATAAACATATCTTTAATCATACAACAAATCAATCTAAATTACTAGTTTTTGGATAAGTGACAATCTAAGAACTTTACTTTAACACAATTGCTAACTTGACTTTTCTACAATCTCTTGGGACGACCTGGTCTTACCTAAACCTTTGCTATAAACGGGGTTATACTTTACCCATGTGTTTTATAAATTAAGAAAAAATGGTGAAACTAGTATTATAAATTTAAAGCTATTGAAACACATCAGGTGTCTTAACACCTTTTAATTTTTAATTTTTTATTTTTATTTATTTATTTATTTTGGGCTTATTTCACCTTTATTTTTCATATTAAAAGTATTAAATAGAATTAGTACATATGTTTTGTTACTTGTTAGACAAAGAATGTACATTCATATTTTTTTGGATAATTACCAAAATAGACCGGGCAACTAATGTTTAGGCATTTCTAGGCTGATTTTTAAAAATTCTCAATTTAGAATTGGATGCCCTGGGCAACTATTGTATAGCCAACAACTGGATGACACGTGTCCGACCACCACTGTTGGTACGAGGTAAATGTATCGTATTGTATTTGGGCAACCATCGTATTTTGGGTAACTAATACTTGAGCAAATGGGTACTATGGTCATTTCACATGGATTAAAATAATAAACTTTAACTATTTATCCCTACTTTATATACCCAATCCCACCCTCCCAACGGTCTACTCTTTCATGACAACATCAATTCAATTTCGCCCAAATCCCTTCATCTTCAATCCAATCTCACAAACTCAAACCCCATCTCGTAAATCAATAATCACATTCGCAAAAAGAACCAAACCCTTTTTCAAATCCCACAAATCTACAAAACCCTTTATCCAATTCGCTCGTTTTGCAGCTTCTAACTTCCACCACGTCCTCCCATCACCTTACAACACCATCGTCCACCATTTTGCCTCCGGCTACGGCAGCGACGGCGGAGGAATCCGGTGGACACCCTTTTCCGGTGGCGGCGGGGGTGGGAGGAGAAGAAGGGTTAGCAAGAATTCTCAGTTTTGGGTTTTGTTAGGGTTAGGGTTTGTTTGTGTTTATGGGTTTGGGTTTTTGGGGTTTAAGGATGAGGTGGTGGTGTTGGGGGATTGTGTTTGACAATGTTGTTGGTTTTGGTGAAGAGTAGGTGTGTTCCGGAATGGTTGTTGGGGTTTTGTGGTGGTGAGGTTGCTGTGGGTGTTTTGTTGAGTAAGAAAGATGAGGTGAGGAAGATGGTTGATAGCGGGGTTAAGGCGATTGGGATCGGGATGGGGAGGAGGCGGCAAACACAAAATCAATAGTTAGGTTTCATTAGATCTAAGAAAACACAAAATAAACCTAGCCTAGCATGTTAATTGAAAGACAAGCATAAGATATAATTAACCAATACATAGACATATTGATTAATTTGAATAAAGACTTATCTTTAATTGAACATGGAAGAATCAAGGGTGAAAAATCCTTGAAAAAGCTGTCAAAGTCGTCTAGGGTTTGTTCCCAAAAGTTGCACACTAATGAATGAAAATAGAAAAGTATATATAGAAAATACACTCTGACGGCGTCAGCTTATACGCTCTGACGCCGTCAGCTCGCCGCCATTAGGGTTATCGGATGGCCTAGATCTACTTCTGATGCCGTCACTTGTAAACTTGCTCTGGGCCGTCACTCTTTAGCATTACACCTGACGGCCAGGAATATTAACACCTGACGCCGTCAGGTGTAAACATCGCATTTTCTTCTTAGGGCGCCACGTATAGTCAGAATCCACTCCTTTGTCTTGGTTGGCTGACGGCGTCACCTTGTGACTCTGACGCCGTCAGGAAGAATTTCCAGCATTTTTTTGAGACTTTGTCGTTTTCTTCACTTTATGCTCCAAAAACGTCCAAAATGATGTGTTTTCCAGAATTCTTCTCAAAAGTACCTAAAATGACAAAAGGAACGATTTAGGGCAATATTTGATTATATTAACTCGAGTTAGGGCTTAAATGACCCTCTAAAATGGGTACACTTTTCACCTCATCAAATACCCTTACACTTGAGATTTGCTTGTCCTCAAGCAAATAGGCTTTTATTCCAATCAAAATATGAGTTAGGGGTCATTTAACACTAATATAAAAGTAATTACAACAAATAGTTATTCGACCCTAATCATAATAAGCACGGAAATCATACACTAGCACCTCACAAATAGTGTTTGGATACTCTCATCTCTCGGGTGTTATAAACCTATACAACTACATTTGAAATGGAATAAAATCACTCACTACCTGTCATAGCAAATAGATTACCATAGGCTTGGGAGAGGATCAATTACTCCTCCACTAGGCGTAAGCACCTAAGATAAACTATCAAAGAGGGCTTTCCAAAGGGTTGTAATGTAAGGTGTAGGGATATGATAAACACGGTTTGGTTGGAATAAAGGGTATTTTACTGGTGGCAAGTTAATTATCATGATCAAATACATGTACTATACAATGTTGCTAAGCCAAGACTCGACTCAACTTAAGCTAAAAACGAAATAACAAAAACATAAATAAACATAAAAAGAAACGGGATGGTAGTCCGTATGTTTTTTCTACTTTTCTTTTTCTCATTTTTTTTTGTGTTTTTCTTGTTTTTTTTATTTTTTTTTTCATACACTCTTGCCCTACCATCCAAAATAATACATCATAGGGGCCTCGGTTCTCCCCTTACACTTGAACTTTTACATACTTTACAAATAACTAATCTAATGACTCGTATTAAGATAATCGAAAAACTTGGAGTACTTTTAAAATATTTCGCACATATGGGGGTAATAATGTTGTTCTTCCCCATTACTCCATTAAACTAGTACTTTACCCATGAGTCCCAATCGTCCCAAAATAATATGTACAAGGATATGACTCGACTTAGCAACCATGTAATCAATTAGATAATTAACAAAGGGTTTAACACACATGTTGTCACAATAATGCACTAAAGATGAGTGCATACAAGGTAGGCTAAGGCGATTTGGGTGTACATTTAAGTGAGGTGTAACAAATTCTCACTTTGAGTAAGATGCTCAAAGGTCGAAACGAAAAGATAGGCTCTGAGGGGTGTACTAGGGGTATCGTGTACCAAAAATGGGTACAACGCAAAGGGTGTGGGAGAATTACTTGACCAATGTAGCCTACGTGATTATAACAAAAACACGGGTCTAAAACAAAGGGTTAATCCTAATGCCTCTTATCATGTAGTAGATATAACTACACGAATGTAGTCTCACTTGTGGATTTGAGATGGTCCTAACGCAAGTTCTAGAATCTAAGTGCTACCGGTACACACATCATAGCATAAATGCTTTTCCTACCAATTCTAGGGGCGAACCTCACATATTTGGGGTGGAAAATTTTTTTAGTGGTATGGTTTTTTTGTGCTCGTCATATAATTTCCTATCCATGAGACGCTTATTAGGACCAAAGTTTCACTTCTAAATGTTGTAAAAAATTTTAAATTGGCGCTAAAATTGCCCTAACAAATATTTCTCTCGGTTTTATTACAAATTTACTATCAAACAGACAAAACTCAAGCGTAATTGCATTCTCTAAGGTGTCTTCATTTACCCCCCCCCCTTACATTTAAACCGAACATTGTCCCCAATGTTCACATAAAAGATGTAAAAGTAATGAAAATGAAAGAATGAAACAAATACTCCCCTGATTCGTTTGGTGTGGATAGTGTGGTAACATGGTTAGATCTTCTTTCAAGAAAGATGAACTCTCAAAGCTTCCCTTCCGAAATATAAATCATCTCCTTGTCCAAAATAACCTGNGGCGCTAAAATTGCCCTAACAAATATTTCTCTAGGTTTTATTACAAATTTACTATCAAACAAACAAAACTCAAGCGCAATTGCATTCTCTAAGGTGTCTTCATTTACCCCCCCCCCCCTTACATTTAAACCGAACATTGTCCCCAATGTTCACATAAAAGATGTAAAAGTAATGAAAGTGAAAGAATGAAACAAATACTCCCCTGATTCGTTTGGTGTGGATAGTGTGGTAACATGGTTAGATCTTCTTTCAAGAAAGATGAACTCTCAAAGCTTCCCTTCCGAAATATAAATCATCTCCTTGTTCAAAATAACCTGTTAACCTGAAAAAAATAATAAAGGCGAACCACGCGTAAAATCGGCGGTATAATCTATAATAGGATATAATGCTTGTGGAATGAATGTTTTTGCAGAATTCATGGAGATTATAAGTTAGAGAATTAACAAAACTTTTTATGATTCCGGAATAAAAACAAAACTTTCAAAAATTTCAGAAAATTACTGCCTGACGCCGTCAGGTTGTAAGGCCTGATGATCTGACAGAATTCTCATGTTAAGTTTCCGAAAAATTTCTGGAAAAACTATACCTTACTTCCTGGAATTCCTGCCAAAATATCATTATGACTCGATACAAGCATTTGACTCAAACAAGTACTAATATGTATGTTAATTTATATTGTTATGATTCATGTTCATTCGTTCTTATAAACCTATTTAGATTTCCCTTACACTTATCTTTTGCAAAATACCTTTATATGTAGTTAAGACGAAGTTAAAAACAAAATAAAGCATTTTCACAAGTTAGTTTTTGAAGCATGAATCAATAACAAGAAAAATAACATACATACAGAAGCAAATAAAATCAAACAAATAAATAAACACAAAGCAAATAAAGCTTGGGTTGCCTCCCAAGAAGCGCTTTTCTTTATTAACGAGTCTTGTAGCTAGACACAAAGTCACCGTACATTACGTGACTCCATCGTTAGTCACGGTTTCTAGATCCTCCTCTTGTCCGGTTTTATAATCCGGTCCTAATTTCAAACAATCCTTGTAGAAACCGAATATCCTTTCCATGAAATAGTCTACTCCCCTACATCTATCCTCATCATTCCTATAGAAGACCGCTTGTTTAAGCTCCTTCTCAATGTTTGACAAGTGTTGAAATTGCTCTATCTTATATGGCATTTGGTAGTTCACTTCATCGGTCTCATCCTTAAATCTAACTATCCCTAAGGAAGGTTCATAAGTCATCCGAGAGNTATGATTATTTGTGAATTAATTGTTATGTGTATATATTTTATTGTGGACTAACGTTTATTGTGATTGTGTTATTGAGACAGAAAGCTTGGTTTGGAATTCCGGAGTTATAAGGTTGTGAACTTTTAGAATGACGGAGATAGGTTAGTACGAGAGCCGTAGACGGCCTCGCATTGTTGTAGTTGTGAAGTGTGGATTGGATATCCGGATATATTATTGGATTGTTTATATTATGACGTTATATTTGGTGCAAGTTGAGGTCGCCTTGACTCCCTAGTCTTGGGTGGCTTCAACAATGCCGTGACATGGACTTTGGACTTTGACTAGTTATGTGGACCGGGAAGTCATGACTCGGACACGTAGACTCGAATAGATAATAATTCGTTAATATAATTTATTACGATAAACGTATATATAATATAAGTGTAAATATATATATATGTGTAAACATATGTATATATGTTCACTTATATAATAAATAGGTAACGTAATAAATAAAATAATAACGTGACGATAACTATTAACTATTAAGTTAGATTAATATTTATCTGAACTTTATTAAATAAATATATAACGAATTCATATTACGAGTTAATAACGGAAAAGTCTTTGAAAAAGGATCCTAATGGGTTCAAAACAAATAAATTATTTGATGCGAATTATTAAATATTCGAGCACACGCTAAGCAAGTCCAAAGCTTATTTTTCTTTTGGTGATGACTAAGTTAACCTTATATGAGTAAAGTCTCGGATTTATTTATCGATAACGGGTCATTAATATCGTTATTGGACCTATTGGACTGACGAGCCCAATAGGAGCCCAATAAGGATATTAAGCGACCATGTTGACGAGAAATGCATCCTACGACTATGATATAACTTAAGGGCTAGTAACTAAGTCGGCAAATGGTTGGACTTATCAAGTTGACGAATTTGATAAGCCGTCGACCATTCGTACGATGACTTATCGATCCATAAGGTCATATCATTTGACTTTGACCCTTATGTGCTAATTGATGGAATGCTATATGCTTTATTTGCTACGTGCTATGTGGATTATTTGACTTTCGTGATATATGCCGTTGAGGGATTTTTGAATATACGAGTATGATATTATTTGATGAGTTATTTGGCGTGAATTCACTCGAGTCGAGACTTTGTCTCTAGTACCCATACCAAACGATACCGAACGATACCAAGCGAATGACTAAAACTTTTCAAAGAATATTTTATTTCAGAAAATAAACGGAAACTATTCGGGAATTAAGGGAAGTAATTGATTTTCAAGAGCTATATTAAGTGAGTTCTATATATATATATATATATATATATATATATATATATATATATAGGTCGTGCCAAGTCATAGTTGCTGTGAAGTCTTAGCCTTGCTTTCTTTTGCTATTTACGTATCTATCTTGATTTCTGCTTGCTACATTCGAGGTGAGTTTCATAGCCCCACTTTTACTCGCATTTTAATGGTTTTCCTAAATTTGGGGGAGAATACATGCTGCCGTTTTCTTGGACCTGCTACTATTTTGTTTTGCTATTGTGTAGACTAGTTTTAGGATAGACGAAAGTAGACGTTGACCTTGATCTAGGGCTGTCATCAACAAACTTCTTCCTGAGCTGAGTTTCAATAACACCACAGATACTAATACCATTACTACGAATCAATTTCTTAATCTCCTTTTGCTTAAGGGAATTGCACATACCCTTAATATTCCAAGCATCAATTTGAATAATCATAACATTAGGATAAAGAGGACAGAGATACAATATCATTTTGTACCTGAGTAATATCACACTCTGCATCATTAGTTACAATATCTTTAGCCATAAACTGAGCATTAGCATGTGTTACTTGAGCTACCTCTTCAACATCTACATTCTCCTTGTCTTTTTGAAATTGAGCTACCAAATTTCCATAAACATCTTCCCCTATCAAAACCTTGTACCATTCTAACTTTCATCATTCCAGGTTTCAAACTCAACTTGACTAAAAACCTGTTTTGTATTAAAGAAAAATGGTACTTCAGTCTGATCTTTCTTCTTTCCTAAATTCTTGATCCTCTCTAATTCATCTCTATAAACCTCATCATAAACCTTAGTAAAAGCTTGATTATTTGTTAATCCTTGCTCCACCATAATAGCTTGAACCATACTATGTGCTTTAGCTTTTGATCCCATAGCAATATTTTGATTACTGTATGAAATCTGCTTTTCCAACTTTCTAATATCACTCTTTAACTCCTCCGCCATCATCTTCTCAACACATTTCTGTAAACTAGCCTTATAACAATCTTTCCATTCACTTAACCAATTATCCCTTTCTTCCAAATTAACAAATATACCTTTCTCACATATTTCCTCAAATCTACTTTTAGCAACACTTTCCTCCACATTCTCCATATCTTCAATATTTTCAGATAAAACAGCATACCTATTACTTGACTCAACATTTTTACTCTTCAAATTTCTTCCTTCTTCACTCGCACCTTGCCCTTTCTCCACATCTATACTTTTACCTTTATCCTGTGAACTTACTTTAGCTTTTTCAACCACAATTTCCAGAACTTTTTTTGTAGGCACAAATTGATTTGGCTTATTTACTCTTTGACTCCCAAATCCTCTTCCATAACTTCCACCTCTTCCCCTTCCCACATAACCACCTCTAATATTAGAACTTTCCCCCACATAATTCCTCTGAACATTACTACCAGCATTCATCAAATTATTTCTTTTATACTTCTTATACTCCACATTCCTCCAATCTCCCTCTCTGACATCACTCCTATTAACCACAGGAACAGTAGGATTCTTCTTATCCTCCTTCTTACTAGTTGTGACAACCGGTGATTTCGGGACCTTTTTCTAAATTCACCGCATTATATTTTTATAAACGTGAGAATTGAGTTATCGATGAATTTATTGAGTTTTGAGAATTTCGTGAAAAAGTTTAGAGTTTATAAGAAAATGTATATTTCTTTAAGTACTAATTAGGCTATTTAAGTACTTCGTATAGGCACTATATGACTTGGCACTAGGAACTCTAATAAAATGCGTAATTTACGAATAACGGCCTCGGTGATTTCGGGTATTTAATTTAGTTTTAAGCCGCGAATGGTAAAACGTTTTGAGGTGAGCTAATTTACTGAACGAATTATTTTAACTTACGAGGAATTGTTTTGAATACGAACGGTGGGTATTAAATGAATTGGTGTGGCGACCGATATTCTTATAAACTTCATAAAATATATGTCGGGAGAGATGTAAGAGAAATAAAAGTTTAGGGTATCCCATTTACATTAGTTTATAAAAATGAGAACTAGAGGGACCAAATTCGCCAATGTCCTAAACTACTATCACTAAAAACCCTAAACCTAAATCTAATATTCATTTCCACCATCACCTTCATCACTCATCTCTCTCTCTCTCTTTACACCGCCGCCGGCCACCACCCTACAGCCACCACCGCCACCTCTGCAACCACACCGCCACCACACCCACACCCAAAATCATCTTCTCTTTCATTTGGTGCTATCCACGCGCCACGAAAACCACCCCAAGACCCTATTCGATTTCCACCGTCGCGTATAAACACCACCACCACCATTTCCCACCTCCACTTTTATAGATCTACGTGTGTAAAGGTAAGGAAACGAAATTTTGTTCGTTGGGTTGACTTTTGACGGGTCAAACCCGAGGTTTTTCTTGATTTGGGTATATAAATTGATGGGTTTAATGAATATTTATAGATTGGTCACGTTTGGTATCGAAGTGGATGAGTTTGGGTGCGAGTTTGACTCGGTCGTGGTCAAACCGTGGGTCAAACCCACGAGTTTGATTGTTTCTTGGGTTTCTTTTTGATATTTGATGCTTGGTAGATGTTTTGGTTAAGGTTTAATTGATTTGGTATGCTTGGGATTGATTCTTGAAGTGTTATTGATGTTATTGTTGCTTGGGTCCTAGCCGAAACCCTTTATGGGTGCGTTTGGCTTGCTTCTTGGCTCGGCCTAGCCGAGGAAACCCCAAGCCGAGACCCTTTGGTCTCGGCAAATGAGCTTAGGGCTCGAGTAGGGTTGAGCCGAGGCCTCCTTGGTCTCGGAAATATATGTTGTCATGTTTTCGTGTTAAATGGGTAATATAAATGTTCGGGTTCGACTAGTATAGAGTAAACGTGAGGTTGCCGAAAAATATATTGTGGTTGTTAAAAATTGTTGAAATATAAATGGTTAAGCGTTGGCGAAACATATAAACTTAGGGTATAAATGGAATTTCTGTTATAATGTGATGATTGGCTATATGATTATTTGTGAATTAGTTGTTATGTGTATATATTTTATTGTGGACTAACGTTTATTGTGATTGTGTTATTGAGACGCAAAGCTTGGTTTGGAATTCCGGAGTTATAAGGTTGTGAACTTTTAGAATGACGGAGATAGGTTAGTACGAGAGCCGTAGACGGCCTCGCATTGTTGTAGTTGTGAAGTGTGGATTGGATATCGGGATATATTATTGGATTGTTTATATTATGACGTTATATTTGGTGCAAGTTGAGGTCACCTTGACTCCCTAGTCTTGGGTGGCTTCAACAATGCCGTGACATGGACTTTGGACTTTGACTAGTTATGTGCACCGGGAAGTCATGACTCGGATACGTGGACTCGAATAGATAATAATTCGTTAATATAATTTATTACGATAAACATATATATAATATAAGTCTAAATATATATATATGTGTAAACATATGTATATATGTTCACTTATATAATAAATAGGTAACGTAATAAATAAAATAATAACGTTACGATAACTATTAACTATTAAGTTAGATTAATATTTATCGGAACTTTATTAAATAAATATATAACGAATTCATATTACGAGTTAATAACGGAAAAGTCTTTGAAAAATGATCCTAATGGGTTCAAAACAAATAAATTATTCGATGCGAATTATTAAATATTCGAGCACACGCTAAGCAAGTCCAAAGCTTATTTTTTTTCTTTTGGTGATGACTAAGTTAACCTTATATGTGTAAAGTCTCGGATTTATTTATCGATAACGGGTCATTAATATCGTTATTGGACCTATTGGATTGACGAGCCCAATAGGAGCCCAATAAGGACATTAAGCGACCATGTTGACGAGAAATGCATCCTACGACTATGATATAACTTAAGGGCTAATAAGTAAGTCGGCAAATGGTTGGACTTATCAAGTTGACGAATTTGATAAGCCGTCGACCATTCGTACGATGACTTATCGATCCATAAGGTCATATCATTTGACTTTGACCCTTATGTGCTAATTGATGGAATGCTATATGCTTTATATGCTACTACGTGCTATGTGGATTATTTGACTTTCGTGATATATGCCGTTGAGGGATTTTTTGAATATACGAGTATGATATTATTTGATGAGTTATTTGGCATGAATTCACTCGAGTCGAGACTTTATCTCTAGTACCCATACCAAACGATACCGAACGATACCAAGCGAATGACTAAAACTTTTCAAAGAATATTTTCTTTCGGAAAATAAACGGAAACTATTCGGGAATTAAGGGAAGTAATTGATTTTCAAGAGCTATATTAAGTGAGTTCTATATATATATATAGGTCGTGCCAAGTCATAGTTGCTGTGAAGTCTTAGCCTTGCTTTCTTTTGCTATTTACGTATCTATCTTGATT
>LBNU01017179.1:0-20464 GCA_014162995.1 Artemisia annua | reverse complement strand
GATAATGGATCCCTTTAACTAAGCAACGTAAACGTGTCCCTCGGGTATATGTCTATTAAGAGCCGATCAATTCAAATAAGTGCAACTCACCCCGACATGTGCAAATTTCTTTCTTCCTATAAGCACATGTTAAGGGGGAGCATTTGAAAAATGATAAAACTCTCAAGGTGTTAACAAAAATGTGTTTCTTTATCATAAACACTTTGAGAGAATTTTTAATGATTTGGTTATATGGTGATTGTGGAAAGATGCCAAAAGACCGACCACTTTAATTTAATGCATGGAGTTATAAGGATGGTTAGGTTAGTGTAGGACCGAAAG
This sequence comes from Artemisia annua, assembly GCA_014162995.1. Classification (NCBI taxonomy): domain Eukaryota; kingdom Viridiplantae; phylum Streptophyta; class Magnoliopsida; order Asterales; family Asteraceae; genus Artemisia; species Artemisia annua. Next base: position 20,143 of record LBNU01017179.1, on the reverse strand, counting down.
TATACATGATTTATGTGGTTCGGGAGGTCGAGGTTGATCAAAGACGATGAAAGTATTCATCTTTCTAGTGAGAGAAAGTAGAGAGAGGGTGGAGAAAATAAGGATAACTTTTATTAAATGAAACAATACAAAATGACCTAACACTTTCCCACATCCCTCATGGAGAGTCATGAGGGGTATTTATAGGCTCATTACAACATTACTTTGCCTACTTGACAATAGTAGTCCCTGTAGTATTTAATCTAGTCCATTTCACTTGTGTAACGTTATCTTTATAAAAAAAAACGAAGCTAACAATCTCCCTCCAAGATATCGTCACACGTGAATGGTTACAATAAGACCTATAAATACATAAACATTGTAAATTGCAACAATAGTAAACTATGTTGACATTGTTGAAGCGCAGAGTCTCTGTAGTCTAGATACTGAGGCATACTTGAAGTTCTTCTCTTCCGACGATCTTGGCATTTGATCTTTGGCACTACGGCACAGATTTACATAGCTCTGAACTTCAACTGTAATGGTCTAGTTAGGTTATTACTCCCTCCTAACTAGTGAGCCTTTTCTTATTCATCTGCTCCCTCCTGAACTAACAACCCTTCTTCTATCACGCAGCGGATAAAGTAGACTCTAAACTGTAGCACAATGGTTGTCGTTTGGGGAGCATCATTACAACATAACTCACATAGTATTGCACAGAAGGTTGGTAATAAGCCCTGATGAACACGTACACATACTTGGTACCTCAATGCACAATTCCCTTGATCAACCAATGTACTGAAGACGAAACACTACTTCTTCTGGCATGTTCTTCTCCCTCCTGATGGTTGCGAGTTATCGGAATCATCATAATCTTGTGTACATGCCATAATTACCTGTACTTTACACTTCTGATGCAATTTAGATAGACCATGAACGCATATTTTGTGAGTATATGTCGCAAAAGTATATACTCTCAATACTATTCTCTCAAATCAGCCTTTAGACGAACCTCCTTTGAATTCACCGGCTAATAGTAATGACCACATATGGAGACAACCCGATATGGCCAACTTGAAAATGAAGTGAACATCCCATCTTGTGACTTAATCTTGTACTTTAGTGTGACTAAGAACCTATACTGAGCACTACAACATAACTCCTTTAAGCATAGATAGAGACATATACTCAAGACAGCAAATAGTATATGAACTCTCCGCCTCTTGAACTATCCACAACTGCGTATGACACTGAGTACTACAATGTAACTCCTTAAAGTGATAGCTATAACCCGTGAGCACTACAATGTAACTCCTTACAGCGGGTATAACTAGATAATCCAAGTCTTAATCACTATCATTTCCCGTGAATGCACAAACAAGTATCTTCGAAAGTCATGCATCCAACCACCCCTAGACTTTGAGATAAATAAGTACACTTTTGAAATGCCACTTCAAAATCAAATCACTAATACCGTACAAAAACCCCGTAATCATTTTTCTTAAACATAACAATTCTAGCCGTGAACAATGTATCCCCGTGAAAATTATAGAACCAAAATACCACTCTTAACCAAATGTATAAAAATATTTGTATTCAAAATTGACACATTTGTTGATTAACCAATATGCAACAGTCCATTATCCAATTTTTATGGCCCAGCAATTTAGTACAGCCTGATGGAAATGAAATGAAGCTCGATCCAAGCAAATCATTAAATCCAATCCAATAACAATTGAGAACCAGTTATAGATAGGTCAAAGTGATTCATTCCATTCAAACCCTAAACACATCACTTGGTTATATCCGCCTACCCACACTCCTTATTCTCGTCCGCCTCCCACTCGTCATCTGCTCTCACAAACCCATTCTCATCTCAATCAAAATCGATCAAACAACAGATCTCCTTCATCCTTTCTTGTTTCTATCTTGCATAAACTGAACAACAAACATCACCACGAGCACTACTTCTTTCTTTGTACCAGATTCGAAGGACACAAGTATGATACTCATGGCTTCAAGATCTTTTTAACGAGGTCTAAGGTAGGGTATGGTTGAAGGTTTATGTTGTTAGTTATGTTGTTGTCTAAACGAACCGAAGAAAGAAAGTAACTTTATAGTTAACTTTTCTTCTCTTATAAGTTCGGATATAAAGGAAGTAATTCCTTGACATAGATCGATGATGATAATATGTTCCATAAAAAATCTTTGTAAAAGATTATAAAAAACGGAACATAATCTGAGATTTTCTGTTCGTTTTAATTTACTTCGAGTCTTGTGGGTAACTGATGATGTAGTTTGATATGGGATTGGATCGATGAGGTTGAGGTATTTGTAGTTGCGAGTAAGCACTGGTGGTTTAGATCTGTTCTTTTATTTGAAAACATCTTATCTTCATTTCTTGGACCTGTGATGGTTATAAACTGAGGTCATATGAGTTTTGGTATTTGGTTTAGTGGTCATGTAGTCTTCTACTCTTCATCTTCATTTCTATAAAAGATTTCGACAACTGATTTCGATAAAGTTTACAACTTATCGAGATCCTTTCTTTCAGCTTATCGAGACCATGTTGAACTTATCGAAAACATGACTTTATCGAGAACGTGATTTCGAAAACGTAATTTATCTTGATCACTGTTATCGAAATCATGTGTTGTCGAAAACGTGATTTCGATAAATTAGGGTATTGGGATTTCGATACCAAGTGTTCTCGATAACAAGTACATCCAGAAACTTCTTATACAAGAAGCTCTGATTTTTCCGGCGAATATTCCGACCAAAAATTCCATTCTGCTTTTCTGCCCAGTTTCCGATGAGTTTTGATGAGTTTTCCGATGAGTTTGACCACTTTATTCACGGATGGTACAAAAACAATCATAAAATATGAGTTGTACAAAACTGCTAACTATTACTTAACCAAGATAGACCACAGATGCAGTTTTGAAAACTGGTATAATATGGATAGTGACTGTTTGACCATAAGGATACAAAAAAATGTATAGAAACTGTTAAACCATAAAAGACTAGAAAAAAATTTCTCAGATCCGAAAAATAGTACAAAACAGCTTCAAAACATGATACGAATCCACAAAAATCAGTGAAATAACACAACGAGGCTCTGATGCCAATTGTTGGACCGATAATATATATGATTCATGTGGTTCGGGAGGTCGAGGTTGATCAAAGATGATGAAAGTATTCATCTTTCTAGTGAGAGAAAGTAGAGACAGGGTGGAGAAAATAAGGATAACTTTTATTAAATGAAACAATATAAAATGACCTAACACTTTCCCACACCCCTCATGGAGAGTCATGAGGGGTATTTATAGGCTCATTACAACATTACTTTGCCTACTTGACATTAGTAGTCCCTGTAGTATCTAATCTAATCCATTTCACTTGTGTGACGTTATCTTTATAAAAAAAAACGAAGCTAACAGTTAGGTATATGTTCCCATGATCCACCAGAACCGGAGGGATCTTCCCAGGGACAATCCAATAGATAGATTAGAAGTCCTTAGGAATGATTGAAAAAAAAAGGAGAAAATTGAAAAAGGAAAGAGTGCCGACTGAGACTGAGCTAGGACTGGAACAAACCCAACAAGGTTCTAGTAAATGAAGTCTCGGTAAGCACTGAAGGGGTTGAAGAATTAAAAAGAAATGAATTTAGAAAGGGTGAAAAGAAATAGCCCTCCAATTATTTAACCTTAGGGCAGAAACCGGGTTCAATTCATATACTACTGATTGTTACCAAGGTAACATCGGTATTGAAGATAAAGACGTCATGGACCCAGTGACGCACTGCACTAAACCTCCCAACCACTCAAGGTCTCTTAAAAGAGCTTGTTTCATTCTCACGGGGAACCGGTGTAAACTATCGACTAGTCTCTTAGAGCTAGTTGATATTGAAACAGGAGACCCCTCCCTAGTCTCCGAATAGGATAACNATAAAAAGTCTTTGTAAAAGATTATAAAAAACGGAACATAATCTGAGATTTTCTGTTCGTTTTAATTTACTTCGAGTCTTGTGGGTAACTGATGATGTAGTTTGATATGGGATTGGATCGATGAGGTTGAGGTATTTGTAGTTGCGAGTAAGCACTGGTGGTTTAGATCTGTTCTTTTATTTGAAAACATCTTGTCTTCATTTCTTGGACCTGTGATGGTTATAAACTGAGGTAATATGAGTTTTGGTATTTGGTTTAGTGGTCATGTAGTCTTCTACTCTTCATCTTCATTTCTATAAAAGATTTCGACAACTGATTTCGATAAAGTTTACAACTTATCGAGATCCTTTCTTTCAGCTTATCGAGACCATGCTGAACTTATCGAAAACATGACTTTATCGAGAACGTGATTTCGAAAACGTAATTTATCTAGATCACTGTTATCGAAATCATGTGTTGTCGAAAACGTGATTTCGATAAATTAGGGTATTGGGATTTCGATACCAAGTGTTCTCGATAACAAGTACATCCAGAAACTTCTTATACAAGAAGCTCTGATTTTTCTGGCGAATATTCCGACCAAAAATTCCATTCTGCTTTTCTGCCCAGTTTCTGATGAGTTTTGATGAGTTTTCCGATGAGTTTGACAACTTTATTCACGGATGGTACAAAAACAATCATAAAATATGAGTTGTACAAAACTGCTAACTATTACTTAACCAAGAAAGACCACAGATGCAGTTTTGAAAACTGGTATATATGGATAGTGACTGTTTGACCATAAGGATACAAAAAAAATGTATAGAAACTGTTAAACCATAAAAGACTAGAAAAAAATTTCTCAGATCCGAAAAATAGTACAAAACAGCTTCAAAACATGATACAAATCCACAAAAATCAGTGAAATAACACAACGAGGCTCTGATGCCAATTGTTGGACCGATAATATATATGATTCATGTGGTTCGGGAGGTCGAGGTTGCTCAAAGATGATGAAAGTATTCATCTTTCTAGTGAGAGAAAGTAGAGAGAGGGTGGAGAAAATAAGGATAACTTTTATTAAATGAAACAATAAAAATGACCTAACACTTTCCCACACCCCTCATGGAGAGTCATGAGGGGTATTTATAGGCTCATTACAACATTACTTTGCCTACTTGACAATAGTAGTCCCTGTAGTATCTAATCTAGTCCATTTCACTTGTGTGACGTTGTCTTTATATAAAAAAACGAAGCTAACAGTTAGGTATATGTTCCCATGATCCACCAGAACCGGAGGGATCTTCCCAGGGACAATCCAATAGATAGATTAGAAGTCCTTAGGAATGATTGAAAAAAAAAGGAGAAAAGTGAAAAAGGGAAGAGTGCCGACAGAGACTGAGCTAGGACTGGAACAAACCCAAAAAGGTTCTAGTAAATGAAGTCTCGGTAAGCACTTAAGGGGTTGAAGAATTAAAAAGAAATGAATTTAGAAAGGGTGAAAAGAAATAGCCCTCCAATTATTTAACCTTAGGGCAGAAACCGGGTTCAATTCATATACTACTGATTGTTACCAAGGTAACATCGGTATTGAAGATAAAGACGTCATGGACCCAGTGACGCACTGCACTAAACCTCCCAACCACTCAAGGTCTCTTAAAAGAGCTTGTTTCATTCTCACGGGGAACCGGTGTAAACTATCGACTAGTCTCTTAGAGCTAGTTGATATTGAAACAGGAGACCCCTCCCTAGTCTCCGAATAGGATAACCAATGTGCACTTATCGAGTCTAGAGCCAAGGGAAGCATCAAAAGATCTCATAGGAACACTTGATACTTCTACAACTAGTTGTTCAACATTAAGGACACCAGCTGTAATATTTTGAGTCCTACGCAGATCATAGCAATCTGCCGAGAACACTTATGAGGGAATATACATAAGTATTTCCCAGTGATTGAGTGGAAACTCCTGCCAGGGTCAACATCAAACAGCCCTGACAGCAGGTCACTTCGGTAATCTCTTGTGGGTTACGCTTAGTGTGTTCGGTGGTGTTCCAAAAGGTCTACAGTCGTGGGGTGATCTCCAGCGACTCACCTAATCGTTGGTGTACTTCGGTATGTCAGTAAAAGCCCTTTCGGGGGCATCATTAGGAACGGCCTTCCGTAAGGATAGAGAAGTCTTCACACTATGCTGTGACGATCTCGAAGTCCTAGAACTGTAAGTGCCGGTATGTTATTACTAACCAAGTTTATGCAGCTCAACATACCAAACTGTACCATGTTCACCACCAACTCGAGTTCCACATGCTCATACCAACATCTAAAAGGAGACGTCAGAACTGTTCAACTGGGAAGATCTACTCAACAAAGGCTTAATCTCTCCAAAGACAAAGAAGTTGACGATTGATGCCGATTGCTGAAAAGATGCAGATTCATCATCACATGCTTACACTTCAACATCATAACTCAAGATATCATGATCAAAGAATGGGCTTCGACTATGCTTCCTCAACTCTGATGCAGAAGATCATGATCAAGAAAAGTGTAAGCATGCCATCACAAAGATAATCACAACATCACAAAAGAGACACATACACTAAAAGATGACTTGAAGTTAATTATATGGATGAAGAGCGAAGAGCAAAGTCAAAAGATCATCATATACATCAAGGAAGTCATCTTGAGTCGTTTATCCATGAAGAATCAACAACTACGAGCTACAAAAGAATCTACAAAGATCTCAATGCAAGAATTCAAGAATCTAGATCTAAAAGGGTGACCTCTCTTAGGGGGAGATTGTTAGGAATACGATTTTTGTATAAGAAAGATTCGGTCACCCCAGATATGATTAAGCATTGTTTAGCTCGTAGTAGTTACATTAGTTAGTAATACGTAGTTTAGAATTAGATTAATTCGCGGAAGAAGGACGGGTCTTTACCCACTGTATACCTGATCCGCAGCCCAAGTGGCACGCCCAAGTGGCAAAACCCATGTATATAAACCCCTCTCCATCCTTGGAGAGGGTAAGCCTTCTATCATAATTCTATTTTTTTTTGGTTTTCTCTCAAGGCTTCATCTCTTTCTCTCTCTAACTTTCTCTCTCTACATTTCTTTCTTCTTTTTCTTACTTGGATCGAACCATACCACAAGTATAAACGTGTTTATGAGCTTATCTAGTATCCTACATTACTAAAATATATAAAGTGATGGTTATTCTACGTTTAGGAACCTTGTATAATGTTATAGATGTTATAATAGATAGCTAGTCTTAGTATTGGGTTTATTGGACTTTGTTAAGCTAATAGGTATAAGTATATGTTAAGCTAGCATTAGAAATATATAAGCCCAAGCCCAATACAAGACACAAACCCATACCAAGCCCACTAATGTGGCGTTTACCTATATATACACATAAATGCTTTCATTTGTGTGTGTGAGTTCATTTTATGTGTGTGTTTTCTAGTGCGATAAGATAACAAACATATATGTTCTTCACCACTACCTCTCTCTAACTTTCTCTCTTTAAAATGCATACTTCTCCTCTTGTGTGACAGATTCCTCTTTTTTTTTGGGAACCTTACAAGTGGTATCATGAACCAAACATGACTTAGGATAGTGATTTGTGTGTTAAAAGCTAAAATCTTTGTGTGTCTTACGTGTTCTTGGTCTAGCGAGGTTTAACACTTATAACCAACGCGTGTTTATGGTGTTTAGATCTTGTTTTTTGCACTTTGAATCCACGTAGCAGATGTTGTGAGGGTTTTAAGTGTTCCAAGAATCGTTTTCAACAAAACCTTTAGCTTAGATTTAAGGGAAAAACGTGTCTTTTTGAAGTCAAGTACTAGTGAGGTTTTGTATAACATTAGCGAAGTTTCATCATCGTAGCCACGTTTGATTTTCCTAGTGAGGTTTTAAACACTTTGAGGAGAATAGCAGACCTTATTGGATCTCTAGTGGCATTAACAAAGATTATAACATTTGAAATTTGAAATTAAATTTTGAATTTTAATTTTCAAATAAAAATATCTTCATTTCGAAATTTGAATTTTGAATCAACAATCTCATTTGCATTGCTTTGTCCAACTTGAACCTCTTTCACCTTATGAACTATATGTCCCTCCTTCAAAGTGGTTAATTACATGCTTTCCTCTTTTCCCCTAATCAAAGCCACATTCACTTGAGTTTAATTTTAAAATTTGAATTTCAAATTGGGAATCATTTTTACATGGCTTTTTCTAACTTGATCACCACTCAAAGCCGCTTTGCCCTCCATTACCCACCTTTCCCACTTCTAAATTAGGTAATAGCATGCTTCCCTCTTTTTCTCTAACCAATGTTTATTTGAACCCTAATTAACCATGACTAATGAGTTAATTTAACATAATCCTTACTGGGGTTTTGAAATAGACTTGTGAAGAGACAACAACTATATATTAAAAACAAGACAAAACAAGTCTGGCACACCAGACCCCACGCGTCAACGTGCGAGGTGCAGCGTGCCAGGTTCTATCTTGTCTTGGCGTGCAATAGCACCCTCTTGCAGTGCAATAGCACCCTCTTGCAATGCTTACACTTCACCTCTGGCCAAACATTCTCCCTTCTTTTTTCTCTCTATAATCTCTCTAAGTCTTTCAATCTTCTTGTGCCTAAATTCTATTATTACATTGAAAGCAAACTTCTTTGCAAGGGAAGAACTCATATGAACTAATCCACTCGTGTGTGTTATGTTGTGTCTAGATCGAGTCTTCATCTTCTTACTATATCTACTTCTAGTTAAGTGGTCTTGTTGTAACACAAATACTTAAACTCTCATTTAATTTTTCACTAAGTGTCAAGTCTTACTCGAGTACAGAGAAGCAAGTGTAAAGTCTTATCTGGGTGCGGATAAGCAAGGGTATAAAGTCTTATCCGGGTGATGATAAGCAAAGGTGTAATTGTCTTATACCAGGTACGGTCAAGCTTGGTGTTTGATACTTATTTGGGAGAGGCCTTTTAATAAGTGTGAGAGTTTGCAAGGTCTTTGTGAGTGGTTCCAGGTGCAGAACTCAAAGGTGCTAGCTCGGGTCCAGGTGTAGATTTCTGAGAGCTAAGGTGTATGGTTTATCCACCACACGGATCTGATACTAGTGAATAATATATGTGTCACGGATTCAAAACTGGACATACAGATGATCTAAACCCCTTATCCCGAACTAGTATATATCGTTGTGTTTGTCCTGTACTTACAATTTATATTGTTATGTTGTTCACACACTTACATGAAACTTGACACTTAACATACTTAAACTTAAAAGAAGTCGAAAAGAACGTATTCACCCTCTTCCCTCTCTACAGTTCTACAAATAACAAGACCAAGACTGATAATAACATAACAAATCAAGAATAATGAAATAAACCGATAAGCCACATAAAACAATTTACCACAAAACAAAAAAGAAACTAAGGGCATGCTTGGTTCAAAGTCAATAATGGTAATGGGAAAGGCAAAGGGAATACTAAGGAATATAATGAGCATTCCTTAGTATTCCTTATGTCATTAATGTTGCTTGGTACAAACAACACATACATCACAAATCTACAATTTGTAGGGTAATGAATACCATAACCCCCAATTTGTAGGGTAATGGTTCATTACCTTGTTTAAGGGATGCTCCATTGCATTATAGTATACCAAGCCTCATTAATGATTTCATTTCCTTTTCCTTACTCCCTTATACCTCTAACCAAGCATGCCCTAACAAATCTACACAAGAGATTATCCTGATTTTACCAAGATCAGGTAAAAAAGAAAAGAATACAATACAGTTAATTGTAGCAGCGAAAGAATAATAAAGACGAAGAACAAAAAACTCCCAAAAACTTGGGTTTTAGATGAAACCCTAATTTTGGATCTACTAAAGATCTATCAATTTCCAGCAAAATCAATCCAATTAATTACTGAATCGAAACCATAATCGTTTCAAAAGACAAGATCTGATGAAATCTAATAATGAAACCCTAACTCAATTGAGAAAGACCCACCGTAGAACCACCAAATCAATAGCAATCAGAGCAACAAGGCTCTAATACCATGTAAACTTTCACAACCAGAATCAGCAAAATAACTTCTATAAATCAACACCTTAAAGATGATCACAAAATATTCACCTAAATAGTAAATATAACAATAACAAGACAAATAATCAGATATCTATATTGAGAGAATAACAAAAGGTTGTGTGTTTGTAAAAGTGATTAGGGTTTGTGAGAAAGATAGATTATAGCTAGCTACTTTTTGATCTTTCAGCTTTAGTCCCTTAGCTTCTTTTTTCTACAAAATGGTCCCTCGACTATATCTATATATATAATAAACGAAAGTTTTTTTGAAACCTCGACACGTCATTTAATCCATGTGGATGGGCTGCCACATCACAAATGCCACGTGTAAATGCCACATAGGATGAAGTTTGACTTTTCAAAGCTATATTGAAAGTTATTTATTATATGATTGTCAAAATTTATACTCGCAATTAATGATGACAATTACTATTTTGTATAATATTTCATGTAAAAGAGCTATTAACTATGGAAGTTATATTCAAAAAAATTAATGCTTTCCATTATTCACCCCAATTGTTGTTTGAGTTTTAATATTTTCAGTTGTGTTCTACTACCTTATTGAATGCACAAATATCTTGTGATGTTACGGTATAACTTTGTCTTTCTTGTGTATAAATTTCAAATGAAAGTTTTTACTTTGAAACTAAGGTTAGCGTTTGTAACTTTTTTTTTTTTTTTAAAATTTATTTTGAGTTTGTTTTTCTTGTGTATTTATCTTTTCCAAGGATTTTTTTTCTCATTTATGTACGTGTTACACACATTGCATGTTATGAAATGGCCGGTATGGGGTTTGTAATTTTGTATCATTGATTTTTGTTCAACTATGTTTAAATTTCCTGGTAATATAAGTGATTTTCTTTTTTTAAATTAAGGAGGTTTTTGATGATTTGCACCATCTATAGGTCTTTCATGAGTTTGACGAAGTTGATGAAGTCCCGAGAAGGATTTTTCATTTTTTAAGGTTCGTAGCCGCAGTTTTTTATTATTGCAATAGGTTGGGGCTGGGGTTGGAGCTAGAGCTGGAGCTGGGGCTTATATTATAAGCCGAAAGTTGAGGCTTATATTTTTATAAAACTATTTGGCGAATTATTTGAAGCTAAAGCTTAGAAATGTAAAATCATATAAAAATACATCAAATTAAATTCACAAATATTTTCAGCTTTTACGTGATAATTTATTATATTTTAAGGGTAATTAAGTAATTTAACTATCCATAAGCCTCATTTTTTATGGGTTTAGGCTTAACGAGGCTTGTGGCTTATTTTATAATCCATTAGTCTTTATAAGTCTGTATAACAAACGAGACTTATTTTATAAGCCAACAAAAGTCCAAGCCCCGATAAGCCCCTATAAGCCTCTTGATAAAGATAACCTATATATAGATTTACTTAATTTAGTTTTTTCATACATTGGGCATGTTTGACGCAATGGCCTGGAGCTGGGGCTGTGTTTGGGACTGGAGCTGGGGTTGGGGCTGAGGCTGGGGCTTATATTATATACCAAAAGCTGAAGCTCATATTTTTATAAAGTTGTTTGGCTAATTAGTTAGAGCTGAAATTTATTAATATAAAATCAAATAAAAATACATCAAATTAAATTCACGTATATTTTTATACTATAATTCATTATTTTTTAAAGATATTTAAGTAATTTAACTAGTCATAAGCCCCTTTATATGGGCTTCGGTTTATGGAGGCTTATGATTTATTTTAGCCTCTATAAACCTGTGTAAAGTGCATGCAAACTCATGTTTTTTTAACTCTTGGTATTATACAAGAGGTAAACCGAATTGTTATATCTCATAGCAAGATTTGATGGGTCTTAATGTGCATTTTTCTTGGTTATTATGTTATATAGATACATATATTTATCGATCTCAATCATTTTCATTTAACTATTACATTTACTTTCTAATTATGGTCCACATGTAATATATTTTTACTCTCATTGCACGTTTAACTTTTATTAGCATTCTACAAGTAATTACTATTAGCCACCCGTGATTTATCACGGGTTTATAAGCTAGTTAACTATAAGACAAGAATACAAATATGATATACTCAATCCTTGCAAAAAGATTTATTTTATTTTATTTTCTTGTTTTTTTTACGTGAGCTTATAACTCGACATTCCGAGCCAACTAATCACAGGACGCTCACTCTTTTGAATAGCCCGAAGTCGGCGTATTTAAACCTCCGTGGCCACAACATATTTGAATGCATACCCTCTAGTTGACTATATATGTAATTGTCAGCCAAGCATTAGACATGTTAATTCGATTTAGTTTATTTTCTTTAGAGATGCATATTGTGAGTTTTCTACCCAATTATAAACCGAATGGTTTTTAAGCAACCAATTAGAAAAATCTGAAACTAATTTTCTTCTGGAAAAACAAACATGTAGAGCACATTATATCCTGATTTAAAGATAGATTGGTAAAAAAAAAAAAAATAATAAATAAAAAAAAAATAAAAAAAAAATAAAAAAAAAAATAAAAAAAATTGATCAAGTATGGTGAATCAAATCTCCATATTCGACTATAAATTGTTACACGTGGTATGCTGGTTGGAGGACAATAATGCAATGGCCATGCAACGATCACTTACTTTGGTTTTGACCACCAAATATCAAATTTGTTTAATTAGGGTCTTCTTTGGATGCATTATGTTCAATTATTAGTAGGTTAATTAACTTAATATGCCAGTTTGTTTGGAAACAACTAAGATTTCTTGGCTAGTTGGTTGAAGACAACAAAATCATACTAACGCAAACACACCCAAAAAAAAGAAAGATTACTTATATTTGACAGTTTGTGTTAGAACAAATATTTGCATATATCTGAATTTCTTTATATATATTTTGTCAAGTGTAGTTATAAGTGTTTTCTAGGAGTCGATTAATGAGGACTATTTTATTTGAACGGCGGAATTTTATTAAACGAAAATTCGAGCAAGCCGTTGGAAGTAGGCCGTGAGACGCAAGATTACATTGCTGTCATTGCAGATGATCAAGCTGCAGCGCTTTGGGAACAACTCTAGTCGGACCAACTGATTTTGAACTTGCTATTCATATTAATAGTCCAAAAGGAAGAAAATAAGTTAGATATCATTTCCAAGTCTGTTGCTTCTTGAGCGCTTTTCGTTAAATATAGTAACACAAGAAAACTACTAAAGTATTAGAATTTGAAGAAACATAAAATGTCATAATGCAGGGCTTTTAGAATTATAAAATATAGCCGATCGAATTATACACAATGAAAAATGAGAAAGGAGTGGAAAATAATTGGTTTGACCTAAAGAGTGTCTAAAGGTGGCACCAACTAGACTTCTTCCAATCATTAATCCAAAAATTCATAACATGGATCATTGCCTTTAAGCATACAGTACTCATAAGTCTTAACATCATGTTATCCTTTTTAGTTTAATCATACTCCTATCATCTTCCAAATGACTTCCTATAATGCCTTAAATACACTACATACTCTATCGTTTAAAAAAAAAAAAACTAAAACGTACTATTATCAGGTTACTTGTCATTTGTATAGAACATGTTATGAAATAATCCACTAACAAAATATCAAAAGAGAAATTGAAAATGAATGGACAGAGCCAGTTCTAATAAATGTAAACAAAATTCTAGCTTGAAAAATTGAATTCGTTAAGCGTCTATAAATTAATATGAAATGCTTTAGATACAAGTTATTTAGTTGAAGCTTTTTGAGAAAAAGAAGTAATTGCAATTGATGAAAAGTAATTTTGTCAAAACATATATACTTTAATCTCAAATTAAATAATCATTACTAATTACTAGTAAGTAATACTAATTTAATTAGTATAAAAGATAGTTTCCTTTTCTAATGTGACACTTTTGCACTATTATTAATTACTTTAGTTTCAACCCTTTTCTCTGAATTTCAAAAACTTGAACACAATTCTCTGCTGCCCATCAATTTTTATGTTGCTAAAAAAGAATGACCCGGAAATGTATATTTACACTTAAAAAAGTATCAAGAAACCCTATTTGAACATTTTAATGCCAATAAAATTTCGTGAACCGTAGATTTAAAGAATGGCATTAAACTGACAAATTGCGTACAGTTAGAGCTGAGTATATTCTATGAAGAAACCATGAAAAACACATTTTGCGACCCATCACTTGTAATGTTTCTAATCACAATCAGAATTAAAGTTTGCTTTATGATATTTAACGTCTCTATTTGAACATGTGCAAGTGGACTGAACTCACATGCCCTAAAGTTTATGTTTTTTTTGAATCATACACTTGTAATGCATAACACGAGCTAGTAGAACTGTGTTGATCTAAAATGTAATTCAAATACATTCTTTTATGCCAAAATGAGAACGATGTTTATGTGAACTTAACTAGGTTACATAAACACTAAAGGTTAAATTGGAAAGATCTATAAACTTGGTAGAAAGATTGAAAGAATGAAAAAGAGTCAATATATTGAATTGATTAGTTCCCAAAATCAAATGGGGAAAAAAAAAGAACTAATCTAGCTAACATACGTCGAAGTTACATTAAGAGCCAACATATAGTGTTACAAAATTGTTGAGCTCTTTCAAGCCACATGATTTCTATTTACAAACCACTTGAGCAAGTCCACACGATCGAATCGAACCATAGTGAGTCAATCATGATAGCAAAGAAGCATGACGACACATCGCTTGATAATGTAAAGCCTAGCTTTTTGCTCCTTAAGGACTCCTCCAAGTCCTTTGCTTGAAATCCTTCTCTTTGAGCTTCCCATCATCTTCATATCTCTCACTAGACACAGAAATATAGTACTGAAACAGATCAAATTCGAACCTGACAATGGATCTTTGACCGAAAAAAGTGATTCTTCAGATAGAAAGATATGATGGATCAATAGTCTTATGTTGTTGTTTTGCAAAGAAGGTGTGTTGGAAAACTATGGTAGAACATGGTGAATGGGGCTTGTTTATATAGGAGGTAAGTGGGACATGAAAAGGGTATCAAAATATTTTAAATGTATAAAAATACATGTAGTTACATTGGGTATACAAGTCATCTTCTAAGAGGGTGATTGTAGGCATCAACTACAGACAGAGTGGGTCGGGCTTGACCTAAATGAGGTAACATCAATTCATAAATTATGAGTTTTTCCATCTTGTAGGTTGTTGCTCATGGGCTGAATTATTATTTTCTTTAAGTTCTTCTTATCTATTGTTTATATATTCTAGACACACGCCCACACTTCCTCAACCATTAGAATTAAACTTACATGCAAAGACGCTCAATGTATCTTTAGTGAAAACATGTATATGTCACATAGCCATGTAATTTTTTTGTATATTTCCATGTATATTATGTTGGCCTGCATAGCTTACCGATTACCAGTTACCAACTATCATATTAGATAAATAAGAAAAAATAACTTACTATACCTTTAGATCTTGTGTAGCTTATATTAAAATTGTATCTTATCTATACTTACTATATAAAGCATTTAAGTTGTGAGCTCCATCAAAAATTAAGATAAGGAGCTCTAATGATACAATGACGTGTGTCACTTCTAACTAAAAAATTACTTTTATTTTCAAATTGAAATATCTTTTTATCGATTTATTTTTTTTCTAATCTAATTTCACCATATTTTTAAAAAGTTTGTGATCTTTAATTCAACATCCATTTTGATACTCCCTCCGTCCCAAAATTATTGTCCCCTATTGACTTTTTCGGTCTTTACTTTTCAACTTTGACCGTAAGTATTTTTGTTTATATGACAGAATACTTGATACAAAATATATGAACGGATTGAGTTTTAAATGTATTTTCATTTGATATAATTTTTATGAAAAATTGTATAACACAAACAAAAATATTTATAGTCAAAGTTGAGAAAGAAAGACCGAGAAAGTCAATAGGGGACAATAATTTTGGGACGGGGGTAGTATATTTTAATGAGTTTTAGTTTTTAGATTTTTAGTTGGTTTATTTTATTTTGATTCAAATTTTTACAAATTTAACCTTTATTTCAATCAATACAATCTTAATTCGTCAAGATAATATACTTTTGGGGGGAATGTTGACAGGTAAGAGATTGCGAGAGTATTTTTATATGCGGGAATAATGATGTCACGGGGAAAGTTACGGGAAACTCAAGCAAACACATACATCTAACACATATAAATTCGGAGTGTTGTGAAACAAATTCACTAAGCGGGTAGGGAATTGCGCGGAGAGTTGAGCTAGCAATTCATTTATTATATTTATAATCTAACTATATTTATCGCCGCCAATGTGCGCGTGTATCTGACTAGTATATGAATATATGTTCATAAAAAGCCTGGCAAAAATTAGCTAGAGAAATAAACATACATTTCTCCCCATCTATATGTAAACATACAAATTAGATGGATGGTGAGAATTTGTCCCTTAGTATGGACCAAAATAAGGGTATGCAAAATAAAGTGACTCGTCTGTTTGATTTGATGATTTTCTTCTTAAAGATTTAATAGATTAGTGGCATGTAATAACGAGTCCTCTAGACCTCTTGTATACGTTATTATCTATGCGATGTGATAATTTATAGTATCTCATTTACACAAATACTTATTTTGCTTTAGACTTGTCGACTAATATTGTGTATAATAATATATATATATATATATATATATATATATATATATATATATATATATATATATATATATATATATATATATATATATATACACACACACACACACAAAGGATCACGTGCGGTTTTTTTAGTTCGTACGGACGTACGGATAGATCTGGGCCGTCCATCCAGATCTGATCTTGACTTTTTGTAAAAAAGTCAAGATCTGACGCAACGATCACGGTACCAATTGACCCTTCAAACAATTTTTTTTTTTTTTTTTTTTCCTTTTTAAGGATCCTTCTTATTATTGTTTTCTTTACTTTTTTTATTTTTTCAGATTTTTCTGAGCACTTTTTTTGTTTTTGATTATGAGTCATCACATTACATTATATTATCATATCATAAAATAAGCATAATGGTGTATATAATTGTTTATTTTCCGATGAATATTGGTAAGAGCGAAGCACTTTGGCCAACAACGTATTCCAGTAAATGAGCATTGTGTCAAAGAATTAAATCAAAATAACAGTCAAACCCTCACGTGAGTTCCCAAATACCGTGCCAAATTCTCATCAATACAAGCGCCATAAATTAGGCACCAAACACTTGTTACTTAAGTAAACCCTACAAACTCTCAAAAGGCCAGTAATTAAACTTATCGAAATTAACTACTTAATGACGTTTATTATCGTTTACCCTTTCGTACTCATGTTAAGGGAATATTACGATTGTGGTAAGATTGTAACAGTCTTGGTAATCAGGTTGCCTTTTCAAAAGATGTCGGGTTTTTCAATGATCAAGCATAAATTATTATGATACAAATTATTGAGTAGTGTTATTTAAACCTATAACACATGTCTAAATACATATTTAATGCATAAATTCCTTGTATAATTGTATTATTTACTTTCTTTCTTCAAATTCTCATCAATCATTTTTGTAAATCAATCGATCAAATTACTAAGCACATTTGTAGGCATGTAGTAGGCACAAAAGCCGGTGTTCCTAATTTATTTGGGTCATGTTAGCTAGAGTAAACCACTATAGAAACAGAGGAGCCGGGATTATTATACATATTAGAAAGTAGTGGTAGTGAAATGTAAATATGTAGAAATTAGTTGTTTTGTATTTTGAAGAGAAAGTTTGTTAGACCTTTCCTTTCCTCTCTTATTTTCTTCAAATACCAATAACAACTCATTTAATCAATAACTAATTAGTTACAATTATCACATTTCTATCTCATCATTGTTAAAACTTCACATGGTATCAAAGGTACAACAATAGCTCTTTTAACCAAAATTCACCATTAACCACCTCATTGTAACCGTTAAGTTCGTTCTATAACTCATTTTGTCATCGTTAGTTGTGTTCTTGATTGTCATTCTTCAATTGATTGTGTATCATTAATTGTTCGTGTTTTACCATCAACATTGTGCGTTAGATCATCAATTGTGTGTTTAATTGAGATTTATCATTTCAATTTTGAAATTAGGTCAAATTTTGGGGATAATTAGTGAATTGTGTATTTCTGTTGTGCTTTTGTTATGGATTGAAGTAATGTGTTGTATGTTCACCCCTCTGATGGTCCTGGTTCGTTACCTACTCAAGAAAAGTTAGTTGGAGCTCAAAATTATCGTGCATGCGCCGATTGATTAAACTTGGTTTGTCCACTAAGCGTAAATTAGGGTTTGTGAAGGGTACGATTCCTAGACTACCTAATATACCGGTTCCTCCTACTACTACTGCTGTTAATGTTGAAATGTAGAAAACTTATAACAATTTAGTGATAAGTTGGATATGAGTTATGTTTCTGATTTCGTTGTTAAGTTTATTATGTTCATCGGAACTGCTAGTGAAATATGGACTCAACTTGAAACTAGATTTCACTAAGTAATGGTTCTAGAAAGTATAAAATGTGTAAGGAAACTTTTGCAATCAGTCAACAGGGGCATTTCAGTAAGTAAGTATTATGCTAGAATGAAATACGTTTAGGAGGAGTTGGATTCAATGACAACTTTACCGAAACTAGTAACATATCACCCCTGAAATGTCTGTGTTTTTAGCTGTGGAAAAACATAAAGAAGAATAAAGGTTGTTTCTGTTGTTGAATGGGCTTGATGAATATTATAATGCTCAAAGAAGTCAATTGTTTCTTATCAACCTTTACCTAATGTGGAAAATGCATGTGTTGTGATTCAACAAGAAGTCTAAAAAAGATGTGTTTAATGCTAGTAAGCCTGATGTTGAGTCTACTGCTTTGTCTAGCAAAAGTATTGGTAAAGATAAGTGTTCGATACATGGATTTAAGTGGCATCCACTAGAAAGATGTTAGGTAAGATAGGTTATCCAGTATGGCATCATAAGTATAAACAGTCACAAGGCAAGCAAAATCAGTCTAAGTCCAAAGATGTTGAGAAAGGAAAATGCCATGGTTCAAATGTCAATCACAGAAGGACTGCAGCAAGTATTAGCAGTGGTTCAAGTACTTTCACTTGTGAACAGTTTGAAAACCTTATGAGAAATGTGCTAAAAGATATGAAGCCTGGTGCCACAAGTGGTGATTGTACTAATGATGAGTTGGAATTTGTAACAGGTATGATTTACCTAAATGTTGCTACAAATGATGCCTTTTTTACCCAAAAATAATGCCTTTTTTACTGGATTTTAGATATTGAGGCTACTGATCATATGACACCATTTTATAGAGATGTGATGAATGCAAAAATACTTGAAATTTTGCCCAAGAGAACCTTTCCGAATGGTCACTCGTTAGACATAACACAGATAGGACAAGTAAAGCTAAAAATAGAATAATTCTTAAGATGTGCCATGTGTTTCATCTTTCAAATTCATGTTACATTCAGTTCCTAAGCTAACAAAGGATAATCATTGTGTTGCCAAATTTTCCCCAAACTTATGGGTTATTCATGTGCCTACACATTCTACTTTTATACTCAAGAAATGCCAACTGCATTTGTTGTGCCAAACACCCAAGATACAACTACTAGTCCTAATTTTGTTGTTCCAAACACCCAGGAATTGACTACCCCTAGCGTTTCTCAGTATTCTACTACTTCTAGTTCGGAAAATCAAGGGAGGAAATCATCAAGGAATTCTAAACCACCAAATTTGACTAAAGACTTTGTTGTTCCTTTACTAAAACTTGTTGCAAATCAAGTTACTTCTGTGTTCTGTCTTCTCAGTTTAACTGTTTCCTGAGTACTTTGGTGACTCAACAAGATCCAAAAGGTTATAAGGAAGCTCTCAATGATCTATAATTCTGTGAAGCTTTGAATGCTGAGTTAAAGGCCCATGAGGAAAATAGCACTTAGGAACTTGTAGATTTGACTCAAAAAGCGTTATTGGATGTCATTGGATTTTCAAGAAAAAACTAAAGTCAGTTGGTTTTGTTGACAGAAAAAGGCAAGGTTGGATGTTCTAGATAATAGAATGTAGGAGCTTGGATACAACTTATTTCACAACTTATCTAGCTTATTCTAGAGAGAGAGTAGAGAGAGAAAGAGTGGAGAC
>LBNU01017177.1:49848-63459 GCA_014162995.1 Artemisia annua | reverse complement strand
TTCGATTATGTAGGTTGCGATCAGACTCGAAGGGGGATCCTTCGAGCTAATCGGAGGGTACATCATCAGTATGGATTAAAAAAAAAGGTACTATACAACACCCAATATGCGTGCAGGTAACTAGTTGCCCATTTCTCATAATAGTTGCCCAATTCACATACTAGTGGGCCCCAAAAAAAAGTGCACCACAAATATAGAGGAAAAAACACAACATCTTTAACATACACCATCTGACACTCACACATACAAACCATAATTAAATGGCATCATCCTCATCAACAGCAAGATCATTTGAAAGAGACATGGAATACTATATCAGTGCAACACATTGTGAATGCAAACCACCACTACCAGTTGTTGAACAAATTGCTTGGACCCCTGGAAATCCGGGAAGAAGATTCAAGGCTTGTCCCATTTTTGTAAGTTCTTTAGCCACGATTTATATATATTTTCTTGTTGTTATGTTTAACAAGATAATGAAATCCTTCATTTCGTAGGACAAGCGCAGAAAATGTAAGTTTTATGGGTTTACAGATGTTGAGCTGCCAAATGAATTTTATAAAGATTTGTTCTTCAAGTTAAAGGAAGAAAACAAGAGATTGGTCAAAATGGAAAAGAGTGCAATTTCAACTCAAGTTGTTCATGGTTCCATAAATGATGCTGCTGTTTCCAACCAGTTGGAAACAATGAAGGAGGAGATGAGTTTTATCAAGGCAAAAGTGCAATTTTATGACAAAGTCTTCTTTGTCATAAGTGTCCTTGTTGTGTGAATCTCTTTTGTAATAGCAGTTAGTATCATGCAGTAACATGTTATGTTGTTAGTTGTTTATCACTTATATGTACTTTGGATGTTTCTTGTTTATGTATAACAAGTGGTTACTGAATGGTTAAATACTAAGCTTGTTAACAACTTCCTACATGCCAAGAGAGGAAACAGGAATATAATACAAGACATACGTTAATACAAGACATCATCCAGTACAACAACTAAGAAGCGAAATAAGTCAATTTTTTCGCTTCAACGATAGTTCACAGCATACAAGCCAAACAGGAACATGGTTTGTCTAGGGATAGATAGTTCACAGCACAGAAAGAAGCGAAATAGGTCAATTGTTCTACAACGATTATAGATCATTTTGTTTCAACCTTGTTCTTCCAATAGTAGTTCAGCATATGTCCACGGTACGCTAAGGCTGCTTGCACGGGGTCCTGCACTTCCAGTGGTAGGTTACGACACAACCTGTATAAACAGATCAAACCCACACACCACAGTCTCCAAATAGACCCCCTTGCACCGGCACACGAGCAAAGTCATATGAGATGTCATACGTGTCAATTGATATGCTTTTACTCTTCAAACAGCGCACTCATTTAAGTAGGAAATCAGACGCAATGGCAGGTATTTTTTCATGGTCCTCCACCAGCTTCTTCTGTTTGACTTGACCAATCCAAGCGAGTCATAAAACATAACGACGCCAGTTGCGATGTGAAGCCCAGCTAAACACCAATGTTTCTCTGGTTCGTTAACAGGAAAAAATACCTGATATACACAATTGAATATTACAATTTGTATGTGTAAAACAAATAAAAAAAAGCCAGACATGTACAACTTATGAAAAGCATAAACATACGCACCCTTTCAACATCTTTCCATGGAACTGGGTACCTTACCCGTCCGAATAGTAAGCAGGAAAAACCCCAGCAAGGATAGCTTGAGAGAAATGAGGGCTTACAACAGCCCAATCAGTGTCTTTTGGTCTAAAACGCCACAATAGATCAACCCACAGATCAAGGTGTTGTGCATTCAAAATAAAAATAGCCAACTTAAATACAAAATTGCATATAACAAAACACTAAACAAGGATGTAGTTATGTTACGTACATTGTCAGTCAACCAGCCTTTTTTAAAAGTGTCCAGCCCAGCTAACGACAACCAGAACCGGCGGTCAACATGAATGTCACAAAGACCCCATGGAAACCAGTACTTGGATGGCTTGAAATCCTTCAAAAACATTCTGATATGCTCAGGTACATTTACCGTTGTGCGAGCATTGGGTCGTGAAAGATCCTGAATAGCAATAAACAATTAATAATAAATATCTCACATTCTGAAAATAGAAAAAACATTATTTAAAAGAAAATTTACTATCCTTTTAAAGTTACAAAAAATTAGTTGGATACCTCTTGAAAAGTTTCAAGGGACGTTATACTAGGTTTAGTCGACCTTGTCACAGGTTTATGGACATTTGGCACAGGTTTTTGGGAAATGACCACCTTTTCCTGAAACTAAAAAGTAGGAAAATAAAAGTTATACATGGACACATTCCATATTTAACAGCGTATAAGGTTTATAACTTGTATACCTCTGCAACCATAGGAGATAGAACAGCCGCCTTAACCGTCATTGACCTGGTTTTTCGAACGTGTGTAGCATTAGATGGTTGATCAACTGGCTCTGATTTGAGTGCAATACAACATCTCTTCTTCTTCTTATTCTTTCGTTTCAAACTGTTATAAGCTATAGCCTGTTGAAACTTGATAACATTAGGTGATGTCGTCTTCTTTTTCATCTGCTTTCCAATGACAGGTGCAAATACTTTCGATAAACAAGGTTTCTGATTTGGTTTAACAACATTTACGTATTCACGATTGACCGTTTGATTCTGTGTTTAAAACATATAATGTGTTATAAGATAAAACCTACAGCCTATAAATTATAAAAAACATCTATTCATACGTACCTCAGAATCTTGGTAAGACACGGTTGTGTCTTGCTTGTTGACCGGATTACATCCAGGAACGACCAATTCTGCAGCAAATCCTTCTGTATCAGCATCCTTGTCATTTATATGTTCACCTTCCATAATATCATCTAAGGAATACTCGTCTGCATTCTTGTCTGCGTTGTCAAGGTTAAGGTATTGGTCTGTAAAATGACCCTCCTGAACAAAGTAACATAAACATACATGCATCAGTAAGACAGTCAAGGATACCTAAATGAGCTAATGTACATGACAATCTAAAAGAGTTCAATATATTTACGTACTTCTACATTTGAAATGGTCTGCTCTTTGTTGAGATTGAGTAACGACTGCGCAGCTACAACAACAGGTTGATAAGCATCAACCGCAGGAGCATCAGGTGATCTTATTAGAAGTTGCATGGACGAATTATACAATTGAGAATCGTTATAATCGACCTTCCCATCTTCCGGATCAATTTCCATTGGCTTCACTGTCTCGCTTAAATCAGGGCCATAATCTTCAGCAGCAGGTGAAACTGTGGTCTGGTTTTCAAAATCATAAAAATGAAAGGTCAGTAAATAAATAAACAGGTTCTTCAAAAGCATAAACCGCGGGAGCATTGGGTGATCTTATTACAAGTAGCATTGAAGAATAAGGAAATAGAGAATCATTATAATCAACCTTGCCATCTTCCTGATCAATTTCCATAAGCTTCACTGGCTCGCGTAAAAGTTCGCCATCATGTTGATGAGCAGGTGAAACTGTGGTCTGGTTTTCAAAATCATATAAGTCAAAGGTTACTAAATAAATAAATTGTAAGAACATCAGCATATATACTTTCAAACTAACCATTGGATCGTTATGATCAGAATCTTTTGAGCATGAATGAGATTGATGTGGTGGTAATTGTGAGGTTAAGGTGTTGGCATGAGATTGGTCATCGGTTTCTTGAGAATGTTTTAACTCTACATTAGACTGGTTGACAACAACCTCAGACTTCGATTTTACATTCAAAAAACCCTCTAGCTTTTCAATTCTGCTTCTTATATCCTCACCCTCGGCGACCACCACGGGACTAAGAAGATAGAATTCTCACTTCTCCATCAACTCTAATCTTCTTTTGAGATCATTAACCTCTTGGAAAAGGTGAGCCATTGAAAAATTTGATGCGACATTACTATGATTCGGTTCATGTACCCCATCAACACCATCATTCTGTACCACATTGGATGCGTGACCAGCTTCCTCACCATTTCCATGTCCATGTACAGAATCGTCGTCTTTTCTGTCAACACCATGTCCTATCTCGACTACCCCAATATCCACACGTTCCCCACCATCTACGCTTTCACATTCCATACCATCTCCATTTTCAGATACCACGGCGTCACCGTCATGGCCATCTCGTTGTTCATCATCAACATCTCCGTCTAACTGATCATCTATACCTCCCTCTGTTTGTCCCTGGCTAATATTTGTATCTCGATCAAGCAATCCTTCTATAAAATTAACACTTGCAATAAACCATGGTTCCCTCATCTCCTGTAGTGTTGGAAATAGGTCGACAGTTGGATTTATCTCCTAATAAAGGGGAAAATTGGTAAATGTTTGAGATCTGTTAAGGATATGTAGCCTAATAAAGAAACGATGTATTAAATAAAATTACCAGTATGTGTGTTTTTTACCTGTCCAAATATAGTCGAATAATCTGACTTCCCAAACGTTGCAACCTTGGTCCAAGCAATACCACGTGGTATGACATTCAAATTTTTTACCCACCAAATTGAGCTCTTGGGGAAACTTTCCAATATCCATATCTTTACAACCAATGAAACAAATACACTTATGTTACAATTTGTAAAACAAATCAGTTGAAAATGAAAAACAGTATCAAATATACACAACTGTGAAAGGACAGAGCACATACTTTAACCTTAATAAACAACAAAGATAAACCATAGCAACATCAACAAATCAAAACACACAACCATAAAAAGTAAAATATATAACATATTTATAATTTTACTTAACAAACTAAACCACACAGTATCGTATAAACATACGCCATTTTATTATGACACACCATTTCAACTGAATAGACAAGTAACATAAAACATAAAAACATCAACTAATAAAAAAACAAAAAACACCAACCTACATCTTTGAAACAATATAACCAAATTTGCTAGAGTCTACAACCATGGATTGGCGGTGCATAAACCGACTAGTTGTTCATTTTAAATAAAACTCAACAAATTAAATGATAAAACTGAAAATTATTCTGACCTTGAAAGCCCAACAAAATCCATATAGATTATATGTAGGTTGGTAGTATGGGTTGGTTTCAATCTCATTTAAATGATGTTGGCTGTGTTTAGGAACAACATTGACAGTCCTTGTATAAAATTTCTCCCACATGTATTTGCCCCAAGGAAATGCATTCCACTCATGAAAATCCTCCACCAAAGCCATTATATGGTTAGGGATAGCATTCCTATCTTCACGACCCATAAATACTAACTCGCATGCAATTAAGAGACACACTCTCACAGCATCATCATCACTTATACTTGACCACCTATCACCTTTAAGAAGTTTCAGAAGATCGGTGCCCTTTACACTTTTTACAGCTATTGTTTTCTTCTCAGGAAACACACGATCACGAAAAGGGCTATCTTTTCGAGCTTTGGGGGTCACTACTTTCCCAAATCGAAATCCGGTAATTAAACAAAATTCTTTCCGGCCAAACTGTAGATAATGATCCCCAATGTGGTATATAATTGGAAAATCAGGACACATATTAGCGACAGAAACCTGATGTTGCAAAACATAATGCATCAAAAGGCTATCATTTGATGTATAGGGAACATCCAACCAAAGACAAAAAACAGTACTTCTAAACAATGATTCACGATTTGGTTTGAACTGCAACTTACCTTTAATTTCTTTCAACCACTTAACCGATGACCTACTACTAATTTTCACATCATACAACGGATTCAAATTAGCCATATAGAGAAATTAATATAAAGATAGGGGTTCTTAACTGTTTACCAGTTACAGTTAGGGTTTCATCTGAAAGCCGGAGAGGATGAATGTACTGTTTGCATTTTCAGGGTGGGATAGGAATGGGTTGTGGGAAGGTGCGTGTTTCTTAATGCATATTTACCCAATTAAGTTGCCCAAAAAACAATTCTAGAAGTTGCCCAAAAAATATTTTTGAAGTTGCCCCAAAGTACATGTTGCCAGATGTCCTTTAATAATATTTTATTTTAAAGTTACTGTTCACTACACGACAAAAAAGGTCAGTTGCCCTGTATGTACAAGTTGCCCAATACGAAATACCTTGCACATACCTTACATATACCTTACACACACTTACAAGTGTTGTACTTTATTCACAAAGTTTAAGGGCACATGGCGCATTTATATTGAGTTGCTCAATCTTCAAAGTCGCCCGATCCAATCTGAGAAACCAAATAAAAAGAGTCTAAAAAGTGACCACACAAAAGTTGCCCGATCTAGTTTTGGAAATACCCCTTAAGTTTATTCCAACTAATGGCACGGTTTGGTTTTAAAATGCCGCCAAGCAATCTAAAATGCGTAAAACATGAATTCATGAAAAAAGACTGATGAAACTGAAACAGAGGATACCCAACATACCATAAGGATAAATCAAGGTCTTGAACATTACGACTAGTAGCATAGCGAATCCAGTCATTAACCTTTGATTCAAACTCAGTTAAGTGAGTAATACACAATTCAAATTTGTTGAGGTTCAGTGGGCGACATTGAGTTATGGTTTTGTCGACAAGCGAACAGAAATCACCGAGCAAATGCTTCCTGCCATTAAAATAGAAACAAAGATTAGGAACTTGAGGCCAAAGATGTTTCCATCTTTTGGAGAGTGTGCCTTTCCTAATGGCGTCTTTTGTAGAGTCTAATAAAGACAGAATTACAATGAGTAAGCAATCTGGTAATAAACTTATTTGATCTTCTTCTTCTTTTGAAAGTTTGATTCGTTTTGAGGTGATTTGAGGTTGGTTTTTTCGTCTTCCACGTCTGCAAAAGAGCCCCGCTTAGAATTTCTTTATATCCCTAAACCCTAATAAACATATCCAAAAATGGGCTTCGGATACTTTTAAGTACGAGAATTGTTAGTTTTTCTCTAAAACCGGAATCGAAACAAAATGTTTAGCTTTTCTAATTTTTTAAATCGTCCAGTTATGGTTTTATCTAGGTTCATTTTTCTGATCTATAGGTTTTTTTATTTTTGGTTTAATTCGATTGTCGAGATTTGGTCTTTTCAAATTTGAAGCGGTAGTGCATCAAAATACTTTCGTATTTTAAGAATAAAGAAACACACAATAATGGCAATAAGAAACTAATAACTATAAAACAAAATACTTTAAGACCATCGCGTATTTGTCGTAAATTGACAAAGGAATAACAACAAAAAAGTTTGGGAGATGATATGGACACCACTAAATTACACTGATGATGCACACAGTACAACATTCTGATGCAGAATTAGTGGTGTGCACACCACTTTTAGTGGTGTACATATCACCTCCAAAAAAGTTTAGTGACCTCCAAAAATCCTAAAAGAGAATTGTTCTTTATTCTAAATGAAAAATTCAATAAGCAATCAAAATAAGAGTGTTTTAAGATTATATATATAGTGTCTGTTCGTTTTTGTCGATTTGTTTTATGCTAAACCCTGCTGTAAACTTCGTTTTTCTAAAATACAAACAAAAAGCATTGGGGTTTAACTGGTTTTTGTTTTTTTGTTTTCTGGTTTTAGTTCTCGGTGTTTTTCTTTTGCATATATTTGATTTCTTGGTTTTTCGCACACCTCTAGTCACGGGTCGTCCCATTTAGGGGTGTGCATTGTTTGGGTAATAACCGAATAAACCGAAAACCAAAACCGAACTGAACCAAAAATTCGGTTTTCAGTTTTGATATGGTTTTGGCTATCTGAACCGGATGTCGTTGAAGAAAGCTAGATGTGAAGCAGTGGAGAAGAGCCGAGGGAGATATAAGAGGTTGTTCAGATGTTGCATGCCAAATCTCCCGGTGGTGCTTGCAAGAGAGCTGGGGTGAGTTCGTCGTGGATGTGAATGGTCACCAACGTATAGTACGATAAAATCTGATGTATCTTTAGCGCTTCACTCAATTTGTTTCCCTAAGGAAGACTACAAGAAAAAACGCTTTTAGTGACCAAGAGTGACAAAACAAGAGTTGTCACTTTGTTTGTGACAAGGAAATTTTGTCACTGAATCTCGTCACTAAAAGTAAAGAGTGGTCACTATTTTAGTTCAAAGTAACGGACTAACGGCCCCGTTAACGTCCATAAGTGACCAAATACGTGGTCATTGTTTAGAATTAGGGATGAACAGGTGATCACTAATGCCTTTAAAAAAAACAGGTGATCACTAATAATAAAATATGGCCAAAAAAAAAGGAAACTGCAAATAATCGGAAATACAATTGATAAAAACATTAATGAAAACTAGTTATTCGAAACAATACAATCCAATATTAATTCCAACAACATAATCTATAGTTCTCTATTCCAAACTATATATAAGAATCACCATTAAAACACATAAGGAAAAAAATAACCCTCCAAGTACTTCATAACGTTTGGTGGGTTGGTGCTATTTGACTTCCGAATCAATTTTTTCTTTGCAAGCTACCAAGGTTTGTAAGCTAACTTGTGCCTGCGATTAAAGAGAATATCATCAAGTAAGATGCCTTCGTAGTCATTCTGGATAAACATTAAGCTAATCGTCCAAATAACTTCTTTGAGCTACATCAAGACTGAGTAACAGCACTGGAAAAGGTAAAAAGAGAAGTAACGATAGAAAACGCAAATTTGAGAGATAATCACCTGAGAGAACTTCAGTACAACAACGGGCTCTGCTAACGGTCAACAGCGGGCAGCCGGAGACTGTGGGTGTTACAAGTATGAAATTCTCTCCTGACAATGCCAAGCTTCGAGTAGAATCAACAAGATTGGACGCGACAATTCACTTGGCCAAGTTGAATAAAAAGCTTCAATGATCGTAAGCGGCAGCGGCAATTGTGATGATAGAAAGGCCGTTGTTTCGGGCTTTTTGGAAATTTACAATGATTGTTGGGAGTACTGCCATAAAGCGAAACCTCTCATACAGAAATTTGAAGCCTTAATGGGTAATCACAACGGTAAGGAAGCTATCTATCAACGATTGCAGCATGCTTGTAGAGAAGACTGATCAACTCGTAAAGAAAACCGTAGAAGAAGATAATAATATTCAGTTTTATATCAAGATTGCTCGTTTTGCGCATTGGTTTTGCAAGGTGATGCGTGGTTTGTTTATCTTTGGGATGTTTGCCACTTTCGTCCTTGCAATCTACCTGCCAACTTACGAGAAAATTGGGGCACTTGTTAGTGCAATGCCTATTACCTATATTTTCCAGGAAGGAGCCTCGTCTATTGACCGACGGGTTTGAAATCTAGATCGCAAACTGTGGCCGACTAGCGCGGTAAACATTGTTGCCAATTACCTTCTTTTGGAGATTCAGCGATGTCAGAAGCGTAGATTTAAGGCTATGCAGGTGTGCATTGCTATGGTTCAGTTACAAACTCAACTTAATGAATACTTATCATATGACAGTGATTGGTAACAGACTTTCCTGACGATTATCAGGAAACGAGCAAGTATATAGTGGGCATCCTAGCGGAAGTCAGTCAGCTCAACTCAACTGTTTAAAATTTCCTATTTGGGGATTTAGTTTAGAAAAAAGGTGGATATTTTGTAGAAAAAGGTTTTTGTAGAAACATCATTGTATAAATTTATGAGTCAAGTCATTACTTGTAGAGAAGTTGAGTTTGTAACTCAACCCATAGCAATGCATACCTGCATATCCTTAGATCTACGCTTCTGGCATCGCTAAATCTCCAAAAGAAGGTAATTGGCAACAATGTTTACCACGCTAGTCAGCCACAATTTGCGACCTAACTTTTGAACTCATAGGTCAATAGACGAGGCTCCTTCCTGGAAACTATAAGTAATAGGTATCGCACTAACAAGTGCCCCAATTTTCTCGTAAGTTGGCTGGTAGATTACAAGGACGAAAATGGCGAACATCCCAAAGATAAACAAACCACACATCACCTTGCAAAACCAATGCGCAAAACTAGCATCTTGATATAAAATGGAATATTATTATCTTCTTCTACGGTTTTCTTTACGAGTTGATCAGTCTTCTCTACAAGCATGCCGCAATCGTTGATAGATTGAATAACTTCTACAGCTTCCTTACCGTTGCGATTACCCAGTAAAGCTTCAAATTTATGACAGGTTTCGCCTTATGGCAGTACTCCCAACAATCAATGTAAATTTCCAAAAGGCCCGAAACAATGCCCTTTCTATCATCACATTGCCGCCGCCGCCGCTTACGATCACTGAAGCTTTTCTGTTCAACTTGGCCGAGTGAATTGCCGCGTCGAATCTTGTTGATTCTACTCGAAGCCTGGCATTGTTAGGAAAGAATTGCATACTTGTAAAGCCCTCGGTCACCGTCATAGTCTCCGGCTGCCCGTTGTTGACTGTTGGCAAATTTGACATCAATATGTGGCTTCAATATCCGATAACCATTAGTCTCCAGGTGGTTCGTGTAATAAACATTTTATCACTTAAGTGATGCAAAATTAGAAAGTGCAGTAATTAATTTTCTCAAGATAAAGTAAGGCATTATGAAAAGGCAACAATCCTATCTTATAATAAGTTCAAAGCATAAAATAATGCCACAAACCAGAATTAACTGTTGTCATCAAGTGATAGCCTAATATTTTAGCCTAACCAAATAAATTTGAAGTACCTCAAAGCAAAAATAGTCCTTATCCCAAGTCTGTTTCATTTGTTACTTAACATTGTCTCTCTATGAGTTAGAGCTACCTGTAAACACTACAATGGGCGAGTTAACTACAAAGCGTGTTCTGCTTTTTGTTTAAATTATTGATGGACAAGGAACGAAAGAAGAACGTTGGAGTTACCTTTGCTTTGTAGCCAGAATCAACTAACCTTTACTTCTTCAGAAAATGAGGCAGGTTATTCAATCTAACCTTTGCTGATCCTGAAACCCTTCTTCGTTTTTGCTTCTTGATAGGCTTCTGCATAAAAAGATACATACACAATTTTGAAGTTTTTCAATAAAGAAAATACCAAAATTTTACAAGAATCACATTCATTATTCTTTCGACAATTCTACAAGTGAAGATATACATACAAGACCTCTTTTCGTACTTCCTTATAAACTACCATTTATCGTATGAGCCACTGTGTAGATCTTTATCCATTTTGATGAGAATGAAAGGTGACCCACCATTAAACCACTTCTTATTTAATCAAATCACACCCTAACGATTAATGAAAAAGACTATGTTTATGTGGCCTAAAGTCTCACCTATCAATTACCCTTAGAACTTAACTAGCTTCAAGATTTATAAGCATGATATAACAATATGATTATATACCTTTTATGGTTTAACTCTCCATTAAATCAAATACATGAAAAGAAATTGACAACCTTGGACTAAGTGACTCGCTTTGGACCTAAACAAGCAACGGGCTAAAAAAGCTCAAGTTTCAGACATTGAAATACTATATGTAAAAATTTACACCAAATAGATATATATGGATACATCATCGTATAGAATTTATACATTACTTGCCACATAAGCTAGCAATTAGTATATACCTTACTATTATAGCCATAATCTCAAAATCATTCTTTGTTATACCTGCAAAACAAAAGACAAAAGAAAGAAAACGTTTAGTGGGTGCAGAACATTTTAAAAGATTTCTATCATCATAATGAACATCAGAAACCTTTATTGAAGGAGAAATGATTGATTCAACTTCCATAAAACGCAAGAGCAATGAGCCTTAATCTGGATCTTGAACAAGCAATTTTACTTGTAACCAATGAGAGTTGGAAACAATTATACCATATGTGACCTAGTGTGGTAGAACATATCTACTTTTAACAAGATAAAAATGTCTATATCACGACCTGGATCTGTGTTTAAATCAAGTTCTTTGTCAACCTTGACATTACCATAGAAACAGGGTTGGTCCTGAGATTTCGGATGCCCTAGGCGATCCGAGTGAAATATGCCCCTTGTAAACAAACAACACATTTTCTTTTAGGGGTTTGGAACCATGCAGCTCATCACCACGCCAATTTTTATTCATTAAATAAAATGTTACAATATGAGCAGATAAACTCCGAATAACAAGTTCAACATTGATCACCTAAAACGATGTCTTTTTGTGTTTCTTGAAGCAAAAACATCAATTATTCTAATTAAAACTTCCTTCCAATGTGTGGTATCTTTTTTTATAAGTTCTTGCAACTTTTTATCAATTATTTGACTTGTATTTAACCTCACCTGCAACTCATACAAAGTTCTCAAATTAATCATATGCTCAGAACTATTTTCATCGAACTTTAAAGTATTGCTAAAATGTTTCCAATCATTTATTCCTTCATTTACTAATTGACTTCTAGATATAGCAGTTTTAAATAACTTACAACATAAACAAAATACTTTATCAAGCTCTTTCGAGTAAATCATCCATTTTCTATCATAAGACTCGCCATTTTGTAACTTATGTACATAATGTTCACAAGAAAAATGTCTACCAAATCTTTCTTTTGGATGATTTATATTAGTTTCTCTAACAACTCCTTTGCTTACAAGTAACGCGTTTATGTTTGAATCTAAACCATCCCAAACTCTTACATCAAAAATATTATGATTAACTCCATCAACATAACAATATTGAGGACTTCCGTTATTTTCTTCAATAGGTCTTTCATTATCTTCACTAATTAACCTCATCATTGTCTATATTTTCATTATTTATAGGATTTCCATTATCATCATTGGCGTTAACCTCATCATTTTCTAGGTTTTCATTATTTATATTAACGTTAGCCTCATCATTATTTTCAGCAACACTATTATTATTCCTTTTCATTATAATTACAAACCCATCATATAACTGTATTGAGGTTGCCCAGATTCTTGTTGAATTTTCTTTTGTTTCTTATTTTGGGCACCTAACGGTTGTGAACGACGCAACATGATAAACTAGAGTGTAAATCATACAATATCCTACTAAGCAAGAATGGAACAATATCACCTGATCAAAATTGATGAAGAGAAGAAAAGATGAACGCTTGTTTTGTTTGATGCCCTAATTGTTTTGAATTTGACTCTTAATTCCTGTAACCACAATTTATAAATCGTCTCTCTGGATGTGATGGATTGATGGTGATTTGTAAACTGTAAACCTGGAAAACTGTCATGTACTTGTGCTATTGTTTCGTTCTTTTTTACTGATCCTATAATCCTATTTGTAATGTGGTACGTAGGTTTAATATCAAAAATAAAGTAGTAGGCTTTGTATTATAATGGGCTTAAAGCCTTAAATGAATCTAGTATACATAGACATGGACCAGTAAATTGATGCCCCTTCTCTTGGGCTGCCCTTGGGCCGTCGCCCATGTGGCCCATAGCCAAATCCGGGCCTGCATAGAAATAGCATCTTGAATGAAATTGAGAAGCGCAAAAAAACGCTCGACTAAGCAGTTTCCACTAGAGGTGCAAATCGAGAACCGGTTTTTTTTTTAACCGGGGAAAAAACCGGAACCGGTTTTTTAGAAAACCGGTTTTTTGAAAACCGAACCCGGTTTTCTAAAACCGAACCGGTTACACCGGTTTCCATTTTTATCCTGGACCGGTTTTTTACCGGGTTCAAACCCGGTTTTACCCGGTTTTTTTTTAAAACCGGTTTTAACCGGTTTTTTTTTT
>LBNU01017177.1:18019-36334 GCA_014162995.1 Artemisia annua | reverse complement strand
TTTTTTTTTTTTTTTTTTTTTAAAAATTTTAAAATTTTTTTATTTTTTTTTTTTTTTTTTTTTTTTTTTTTTTTTTTTTTTTTTTTTTTTTTTTGTAGAAGTTGTGTCGAACCATTAAATTGATTAACACAAAGTGGGTCTGTTAACCGATTTCTTTGTAGAAGAAGGATGAAAAATAAAAGTACTTGGGTCTATGATGTCTTTCCTCTACCTTCTTAGTGTTTTTTTTTTTTTTTTTTCTCTTAAAATAAGATTTTTGGCCAGAATAAATGGTATTTGGCCAGAAGGAATATATGTAGAAGATGAAGACATGAGAAATGACCAAAATACCCTTAACAAACCATTTTAGTTATGTATTATGAGAATAAATGAAGTGGAGAAAGCATAATAAGTTTCTATGGTAAGTACATAGAGTATTTATAGCTTTTACCCTTCTTATTATCATGAAGTGCAGACCGGTAATCCAAAATTCCAAATACTCATACTTTTGTAAAGATTAAATATCCATTTCTATTTGTATGAAGAATAACATGATAAGATGTTACAATGTTTAACTAAAGAAATAGAAAATTAGGTACATATAAGTTATTAGATTTCAAAAAATAGTTTTCAGGCAACATTTTTGGATTGCGCTAACTGATAGAAAACATCTCATTCTTTCCATTATATGTAAAATCATACACCATTCCCGATCTATTAGAAAAATAGAATAGAAAATAATAGCCTAATTGATATTGAGTGTCACCTAAACACTATTTGGCAATTTACAGGTTTCACTACTGTCAAAATAATTACAAGATCAAGTGTTGAATGAGGGTCTAAACAAGTGACAACCAGAATGTATTTTGACCCGGACCGACACTTAGGAGCACGGCCCAAAGCAGAAGCATAGAAGGATAAGTGTTTGGAGTTGGCTGGAGGTCCATATCAAACTATAATTACTTAGGATTTTCCTCTATGCAATGGCTGACCCAATTGTAGTTAGCGTTTCTAGTTATAAGATATTTGAGGCCACGGTTATCTCTGTATAATTATGTAGAGCTTTGCCTAAACTAGACAATAAAGGCGCTATTCTCACCAATGCTTTTCAAAATAATCGGCAAGAAGTTCAAACTGGAATTGCTTATTAAATATGCTTGTTGCTATTTGAAATATGGTGTCCTGAAATAAGCTGTTTCAGGTAACCAATTTGGAACTCTATTCAAAAGAGCTAATTCCACTCACAAACAATCCAATATGGGGACAAGCAGTTTGGATAAGCAGTCCCAAACAACCTCAAAATAGTACAGATTAGAAATCCAAACACCCTCAAAACTGTTTTAGGACTTTATCTGTTCTACCAAAACACAATAAGATAAGCAGCTTTACCAAAACGGAACAAGAAAATGAGCAGTTTAAGGTGGCGTTTGGGGAAGGTATTCGAAAAGTTGTACGACAACACAATTTTCTTAGCCTTTTCAGAAAACTTGCACAGAACAGCTAAAATAATCTCATAAGCATAAGTTTTCACTGATCCAAACACTTAAAAGTGCTTATCAGTCATACCAGAACGCAATAAGTCAGTTAAGTTCTTCAATTACAATTACCTAAACACCCTCAGCCCATAGTGTGTAAAATCTAAAAACTAACTAAACAATCTTAACACTCTCAAAACTATTTATCTGTTGTATTAAATTGCAATAACAAGATAAGCAGTTCTAGTAGACAGTCCCAAACACACCCTTACATAAGCACATACTGTCATTTGGTCCAATTACCAGATTAAAAATGACCTAAAACATCAAACTCAAACCTTATCCAATACACTAAAGTTATTAAAGAAATAAAAAACAATTTTTTCGTGCAATTAAGTACGAGTAGTTCAAAATGTAGCTAACTTGCCATAAAACTCTTTAGGGTGTACCAATCTAATTTATTTCATAATCAACACACTAACTGCCTAATCTTCCTGTTGTGTTTACTAAATATACCCAATCCTGCATGAGCGGGGTATGGGGGAGGTAGAATGTAGACAGATACTCTTACCCTTTGGGTAAGCCCGAGGGTAAGGAGACTGCTTTGGAAGACCTCCGGCTGTTTACTAAATGATCTTATTAAATACACCAAAGTGCATAATCTATAAATTGTGTGTACATTATGAACATGCCATGTCAGCATCACGTGCTAATGCTAATCTCATCATGTAGTACACCCAATAGGAATATTACGTCGTTGTTGTATTTTATACGAAAATATACTGGTAAACGGATGTGGTTTTCCCTGTTGAGGTTAACCGGAGAGGACGAGTCTTTTAGCTAAGATGTACGTGGTATCCCCGTGACCGTTTCCATTGCCACCCCAAGATGTGTACCTAGTGAGACTCCAACATGAGATCTCCTGTAAGGACATTAGGCCATTAGGGTGTGTGACCGCTAGGTTACCTAGGGTTGTGGTTCGTTAACAGGAAAAATAACACCATTAGTTAATACGAGTAAGAGCACTAAGTATAGTGTCTCGAGTCATATATACTTGTCTTCTATGTCACGTGTGCAACTTTTTCAACAACACAACCCTATAACACAAAACAAAACAAACACCCTCCCTATCGCTCAAACTATAGTACTCTGTCGGACCCACAATTTTATTTTATTCTAAGCTCCTAATAACTTTCATAAGCCAATGGCACTTAGCTCAGTTNGCCTTATAAATCCTTCATATCTAAGTAAAAATACTCGATTTATCATAGCGATCCTAGGCTTTTCTTTTACATTTTGTTGCTATTGTAAAAAAAATGTTTTTTTGCCCCCCACATCCTATTTTTCTGGGTCCGTCACTGATTTATCATAAATATGTATACTCTAAGCTCATTTATTAGAATAAAAAGTGTACCTTTTAGAAAGAAAAGGGATATCAAACTGAGTAGAAACAGCCATAAGACCAGTCCCAGAAAGATCACACATACTAAAAACCTGTCCCACAAAAGCTGGCCCACCACCACCACTTTTCATACTCAAATTCGATATCCTCACCGTTGACGGAAACCCACCACCTGAACTCGTTGACTCAGATGAAGACATGTTCCTTAAACCTGAACCTGAGCCTGAAATGTTGTTGTTTGATGGATTTTGTGACTTATGTTTTAGAAAAGATGAGATGTTTGTGGCGGTTGTGTTGATGAAGTTAGTTATGTGGTTGTTGTTGTTGTTGTTATAATGGTCGGAGGTCATCGGAATGTTGAGTGTTTGAGGGTTGAGATTATGTTTGGTTTTTATGTTTTTGTGTTTTTTTTCCGACATGAAAGTGTGGATATGATTGGGTTGGGGAATGAATGGGCTTTGAGATGAGTTTGGGTTTTACTTGTTCAAGTAGAAAAAGAGTTTGTTCAAACATAAGCTTTCTTTTCTTATTTTTTTTCTTAAATAGAAAAGAAGTTTTTTTAACAAGTATATTAAGAGGTGCTTATTTCATACATTTACTTAATACTAAATGAATACCTGCATACAGCAATCGGATTTTCTAATGGCAAACAAATAGAGTTGCGATATTGTGGTTAAGTATTTCGTGTAACGTGAACTTAAAGAAGAAACATAAATATCAATATGCTCCACTATTAATCCTCATCACTATCAATTAGACTGTAAATCGTTTTCTGTCCAAATACTAAAACGTGATTCTCAACAATCGGCGTTAGCATGTCTTCATCATCATGTGAAATGACAATAACATCATCCAAATTCCAGTTTAACAATTTGGGATTCAAAAACGAATTAGGGTTGGGAGTGGGATTGAGAACGGGATGAAGTTGTATATAAACAAACAAAAGCAGTGCACAAGTAGGTGTTATATGAAACTAAAGTAGTGAAACAACAAACGATAAATAGATCATAATTTACTAACCTCAACATCATTATTATTCTTTCTCAACATAACTTTGAACTACCTTAAAAGTAAGAAAAAAGTTATGATGTTTATATAGCAGAGATTAGGATGATTATTTTGAAATTGTTTATTATAATTTTTTTTTAATAATAAAAAAGAATAAAACCGTGTATCAGTGTATGCATATTGTAAATTAGAAAGAAGCATTTAACGCATTTTTTCAAAACCGTGTTTTTATAAGTTTTCATTTTTAATTTTTGTCATTACCATGTTTTTATAAATTTTCATTTCTTAGCTGACGTTGTTTTTATTAGTTGGCAATTTTAAAGTTGGCACTTAAGATAAAAGTTTTAGAAGTATTAAGGTGTAGATTAGGCAAACTTTACTCTTTTTAATCATTTTAAGTTTCAAGAATAGGCAAATTTCAA
The DNA here is from genome assembly GCA_014162995.1 of Artemisia annua. Classification (NCBI taxonomy): domain Eukaryota; kingdom Viridiplantae; phylum Streptophyta; class Magnoliopsida; order Asterales; family Asteraceae; genus Artemisia; species Artemisia annua. The sequence goes on along the minus strand of LBNU01017177.1, from coordinate 32,048 downwards.
GAATGCAATTAAGCATTTTTTTAAGCATTTTTAAGTTTTAAGAATGCACTTAACGTTCACACTTTGTTACATTCAATGCCACTAGCTTTAACGCTCGTTTAAAAATCCTGTTAGTCATGGTCAAAAGCATGTGAAATAATTAATATACCCTCGTCTTCTTCCCTACTCAAGAACATCAAGCCAATAAACCCAGATTTTATGAATTTTAAACACCAAAAAACATGATCTTTGTACCCACAAACCCACGACTTTGATTTGTTCATATCAATTCATCTCGATGGTCATCAGGTACTAATCTAATTACAATCTCAATTTCAATATTATATATTAATTTAGCATATTATTTCATAATTTTATCTACACTTGTTGTAACACCCCCAAAATTTGTCAATAACAGCAGAAGACTTAATAATGTCAGCGGAAGACTTTCAGGGTATTACTTCAAGGATCTTTGTCACAATCATAGAAAACGACACAAAGTGACGTTTTAAAGTTAAGATTTATTCAAAATACCAAATATTCAAGACGTCAAGATGTTTCATAATTAAAACAACAAGTTTATTTGAAATGTATCAAAACATTTATTTTAGCCCGTGCCGGTTTACATGCCCACTCCGTGCCTTCATGGTCCTTCTTGCTTAACTCCTGAGGTAAACATGCTAAAAGTCAACAAAAGTTGAGTGATATTCATAGAGTTTAAGTTAAATAGTTTGAATACAAGATATAATCATTTATTGCAAATCACATGCAATCAAACAAGTTGAAAATCATATCATATAAATAATACCCGTTATTGCCTTAAGCTCATGACACACAACGATTAACAGCCAATCATATAAATAATATGACGTAAAAATAATATGGGCCCTCAAGATAGGTATTTGCCAGTAACCTATGTCATCAAAATAAAGTGCGTTTGGTGGTTTTCTCCAACAACCAAACGGGGATTGTCAGTCCCTAATAGATCTATCCACAGTTATTTACGTTCACCCTACAAGTGATTAAGGTTCATGATCAAGGGACTTTTGGCAATAGCTACTTAAGCAATAATAACGGTCAGCCAGTATAACAATACCAATAAAAAGACTTGTGTTCGGTTTTAAGCATGTATCTCCCCACAAAAACAGTGAAAAGTGGGCTATGAACTCACCTTAGTAGTACAGTAGATGTAGTAGTATCGTAAACTCAACGATGCTAGGCAACGGCTTCACACACAACCTAAAAGATATGGCAAGTTTTAGTTGATAGTCTAAGTCCGGTTTTATCACGAATACTAGTCATTTAGTTATGAACAAAACTCGTGTTTGTTTAAATGCTTTAAGTTCAAAAACAAGGTTATATATACATATAACTTGTGTGTACAATGATCGATGATCGATGGAAATTCATCATAAATAAGTCATAGCTTGTAGGCGATATGTCACGATTGTAAGTTTAAAAGAAAATGAATAAACGTATCGTTATACCGTTTAAATTAATTATAGAACGCGAATTATATAACGTATAAGTTAAATTTATAAAAGTTTTATATTAAATATATAAATATTTATATAAAACATTATTATAATTATAAAAATTAATATTTCAGAAAAATCCCTTCAAGTTTTACAAATGTTACCTTTTTAACCCTAACGGTATTAACTTTACATATTTAGTCCATCATTAAATATTATTACATTTTAGGTCCAATAGTATCAATATTTACATTTATTAACTCCAAGTATCAATATTAACAGTTTATAACCCAGAAAAACAGTTTTGACAGTTTCTACCAAAAGTTTGCAGTTTTGACAGTTTTAGTCCTTCGTTAGCCAAATTTTGCAAAGTTAGTCCAAAAAGTATCAAATTCAAAGTTTAGCATTTTTCATTTTTAATTAAGCTCAGAATACTCTAAATAGCTTATTTCCACAGCTTATTAGCTTAAAAATCTTATTTTACACTTAATGGGCCTTAACGAGTTAAATTAAAGGCCCATTAACACTTTATGATCCAATGGGCTTACGAAAGGTTTGGGCCTGGTCTTGGGCTCATTTTTAAGTTATAAAAATGTTGCAAAAGAGCTTGTACAACCAGCTTATCGAATAAGCTAAAAATAAGCTTAACGGGCTTATAGGCCCAATCGTTATTTATTAAAGGTTTTCAAAACAGATTTCGTTCAATCAAAATGGCTTTAGCAATTGGCTTATAAGAGCTTATAAAGTCGAACCAAATATATCTCCTGTTTGTTAGCCATGTCGACAATGAGGTCGAGTTTTAAAATGAGTATGTCATGTGTCTAGATTTTGAAATAGCGAGGCCAAGTAAACGACCCAAATCAATTCTGAAACAGTCTTATAAACTCAAAATATTTCTAAGTCTTTTAACTTATGTTCGAATGGTCCAAGTGACTTCTATTCGTGTTATAATCGTTAAGTAAACATGATTATTAGCTCGAAAACTTTATGTCACTTGATTCTCAGTATAACTAACATCTTATATGTCGAATATAATATATATGTTACGTTTATATATTATGAAATAAAAGGACAAAGTAAATGTGCAAAAACCAAAATAACGAAATGAAAAATAATAACAAGGGTTCCATGTTCTCACCTCACCTCTAGGGGTGGGGTAAAATCGTTACGTATGGATCGAGCTGGAACAAATGGTTAACGTAGCTTGATACACGACCCACCAAGGATCTAGAATGAGCAAAGCTTGGAACCTAAACTTGCCTTGATACTTCGTACAAATGGCGAACTCTTTGTCCCAATTCGACACTATAACTTCACGTATAATAGATATTTGTTACGTTTGTGCTTGTGGTTTCAACTGAGCTTGCATGGGAGGGTTATATAGTGAGTCTTGAGTGTATGTATGAGGCTAAGTTCACATGAGATGGAGTGTTGGATTGAAGCGAATGCATGCCACCTCTCCTTGTACCCAATCGAGTTAATACAAAGCAAGGGAATGTGTAAGAATGTTTCTTGTTCATTCCTGACACTCCTGACATTTCTTAGAGTGAAATCTGGGTTTTTTAGGGATTGGGGAGCAAGGGTGGTGGTTTGGAGTCATGTGACACATTTTACCCAATTTACTCCAAAGTGAGTTTATGGGTTTACTTGGGCAATATTTGGGGTAGTAAACATGCGAGTGAGGTCAAGAGATTTATCATTCCTGATTCTTGGCTATATGGTGAATCGATATGTGTAAAAATATGATCGTGTTATATGTCGAGTTTTTGAAATAACTAGGGGTGTTTGGAGGTGTTGCGACAGGAAACAAAAGAAAAGAAAAAAAAATACAAAGGGGTGCGTTTGGGCTTGTGAGCCTGGTGGGCTGGTGGGTTGTGTTCAGGCCCAAAAGAAAAGAAAAAGACATATAAGGGTCCGTTTGGCTTGCTGTTGGGTTTATGAGTGGCCCATTGGGTTACGTGGGCCCATTAATGAGTTTTGTGTGTCGGGTTACGGTCCAATAATATTAGTGAGCAATATCGGGAATTTTCGTAGGCTCGGGAAATATATAAATAGTGTACGTTAAATAAACGAAACGTATATTTATAAAATATAAACATTTTAAAAATATTCGCGATACTAGACTATCATGGTTCGTGTGTAAGCATCGTTCCTAGGCAAATGGTCATTCACAATTGTCATAGTGATTTATATAATACGTCATGCATAACAAAAAAAAATTTGTTACCCGTAAAAATGGTATTTAATAACGTAATACTCATTTATTCCTTTTTATTTATTTACTAATCGTATGGAAAATTACGAGAGGCTACACTTGTAACAAATCTTCAACCCCGACTCACAAACACCCCTTTTCTGACGATTCATTATCAAAAAGTCAAATGGCTTTGATTTTGATAAGATCGGCCTAATATTTTCAATACCTTTACATAAAGATCAAATTTGTTCAAAGAATTAGTCCAACTTTTGAATAAGCATTTTTTCAGTATAGCCCACTTGTAACAAACATTGATACACCCTGCCAAATAATCGTTAAACATGAAGGCAAGTTTCATGTTATACCAGATAGAAAAAAGTGATATCTTTTTCTTTAAAACTCATATAAAAGATTTTCAAAAATTATAGATATTTGGATATATAAAACTGTTATCCAAAATCTAGGATATCCGAATTGAAAAAAAAATAGCTAAAATAACGGATATAACATAAAACCGTCGTCGAAAATTTCAGATATCCGAAAATCAAAAAACAGAAAAACCGAAAACCGAACTGCAGAAAACCAAAAATCGAAAAAAACCATACCAAACTTTTGGTGCAGGTTTAGTTTTAAAAAACATAAAACCGAACTTTTTGTTCGGGGTTTGATTTTAGCCAAAAACAGCCCCTTGCTCACCTCTAATGTATATGTATAAAATGTATAAACGCTTTACAAGGATGGGTTGTTTGGACTTTAACCAATCTTGAAAACAAAATTATTTCAGTGGAAAGGATATTTCATTACTCTCCTACTTCAAGTGAACCTCCACTTGTTATAGAATCAAACAGGCCCGATGATCAGTGGCCATCACAGGGCGAAGTTGAAATACGCCATCTTCAGGTACTTAGATCACACTATTTTCTTCAATATTGATATTGTACTAGTCAACTAAACATTATCATTGAATCTGGTGATTTCTTTTGAAAAGGTTCGGTATGCACCACATATGCAACTAGTGATATGTGGCTTTACTTGCACTTTCAATAGTGAAAAGAAAACCAGTATTGTAAGAAGAACCGTTAGTGGAAAGTCAACTCTGATACATATACTCTTCCGCCTTGTAGAGCCTGCAGTGGACAGATTGTGATAGATGGAGTTAACATATCCACAATTGGACTTCATGATCTTCGTTCAAGATTGAGCATAATTCCTCAAGATCCAACCATGTTTGAAGGAACTATTCGTAGCAACTTAGACCCGCTTGAAGAGTATACAAATGATAAGATTTGGGAGGTAGCTAACTTACATAATAACGATTTCTATGCTTCATATGGTGCTATATGGGGTGTTAGGGGTTGCTTACTATAATTGCTTGTTTGGTTAATGATTTTTAAAAACTTTAAACTGTTTTCCTAAAACTTGTAAACAATCAAATAAGTAGTTTAGATAAGCTATCCCAAACCTTTTCAAAATTTCTTATCTTCTATATTAAAGATACATTAAGCAGATATAAATGCTCCAATACTCTAACAATATTTGTAATTACTTTAGGCACTCGATAAGTGTTAACTAGGAGATGAAGTAAGGACCAAGGAAGGGAAACTCGACTCACGAGGTTGATCTTGTTCATAGTATTTACATTAAGTATTCTTAACTTTTATTATTAGTTTCTTATTAGTTCTCATTTTACATAACAGTTACTGAGAATGGAGAGAACTGGAGCGTGGGTCAAAGGCAGCATGTGTGCTTAGGGCTTATGCTACTCAAAAAGAGCAAAGTCTTGGTGCTTGACGAAGCTACTACATCAGTCGATACTGCAACTGATGGAATGATTCAACAAACCCTCAACCTACACTTTAATGACTCTTATGTAATAATCATTGCTCATCGTTTTACATATGTGCTTGATAGTGACATGGTTTGGTTCTAGAACAAGGTTCATTAAGCAACTTTGTTAGCTCTTGTGTATGTTTTATTTAAAGTCTTGATCTAAGAAAATTGTTCAGTATATAGGTTTTATTGAGGAATATGATTCTCCAACAAAGTTGTTGGAAGATAAATTGTCTTCATTTGCAAAGCTTGTCACTGAGTAGAGGCTGAGATCGAGTTCCAGTTTTGAAAACTTAGCAGCGACAAAATAATTTGAGTGCAAAAATTGGTCCTCGATGATATGATCTTGATTAATGCTCAAAAGTGCATGTAGACATCGGAAGCTAAATGGGTTCAAGTGTAGCCATGTAGTTTGTTATTCTGATTGTATTAGTTTGTTGAGTAGTATATAGCAGTATTTTTGCTTCTGAAGGTTGGGCATGTCCATCCTTCATGTATTGATGTATAAGGTTGATTTTTAATATATATATATATATTCACTACTTTTCACCAAAAAAATAAATTAAAGCGTATATTTTGTTCTTTAAACGTAACCCTAAAGTAAAACCTATATATATACTCGAACAAACATGCACTCATCATTAGTCTTCTAACGTTTTTGTGTGCATTTTTTTCACATGCAAAACCATGTCAATGTCCCCACTTTCTGAGCCGTATTTCATTTACCTTAGGAATATCACTTATTTAATAACCTTATAATCTTTTAAGTACTCCTGTAATAAAGGTCGCTAGCTGACAACACTCACCAACCCACATGCTCGCCCCAAGGATAATACGTTGGAAGCATTTGCCACCATCAAATTATGTTTTCTCCTTCTCCTATTCTTGGCAACCAAGTTGTTTTCAAGAACCCACTTTTCCATCACTTTCTTTATTGAGAATAATGTATATCCGTGCAAAACGACGATGTATACCGACAAATAATTATGCATGCAAACTTTTAGTTTTGGTGTGAGCTTTAATGCATCACTTATGGAGTCAATTTGTAGTTATTGCGAAAAGAAAAGTCTATTGGTTATAAACGATAAATGATAAAGTTTAAGGATTACACAATATTTAAATTATTAATTTAATGGTAAATTTTGTTACCATTTTAATTAAAGAATACTTGGGTATAATACATTACTCATTTTTATGTTTTTTTAAGTTTCAAGAAAAATTATGCGCTCTTTATAATAATTGGGTTTAAGTACTCACGTAAATACTACTGTCCATCGACGAGTAATTATTTGGTGCTTGAAGATATTCATAATAATTAAAGTGAATGGTCTATTTCGATCAAAAACATAAATTGTTGAGATTTATCCTTTGATATATAAAATAAGTCTCCTCGTCAAGATTCTGCTTGAAATATACATGAGTTAACAAATTAGTTTATATGAGTGGTTCGATATGCTTGTACGAAACTCATATAGTTTTGTTGGGCTTTGCACTTTGCTAGGCTACTCTTTTGTGAATTAAATTTTACAGTTGTCAAAAAATGTGTATTTACTATGCACTTGAAAAAGAATTTACAGATATTTATGATCAAAAAATGTATGACAAAAAAAGTTTGTGACTATAATAAAAAGGGCCCCATTAATATATATGAACAGATATTATAATACTTCATCATCTATGTGATTGAGATAGATTATTTGCTCAAAGATAATACTAGCTAAGGGTATACATTTTCCTAGTATCAGAACTTTTTTATGCTAAAAGAATGTGAAAAGTGAAGATTGAAAAGATGGTCTTACACTAACAGGGAAATGACATGCATCCATATACATATGTTAAAAAATTAAAGTCTTGCCCCTCAAAATTCAAAATACAAATATTATATACAAGTGTACATTACTTGTAAACCTCAAGTGCCCATTGTCAGGTTTATGATATAAGACTGGTATCGTAATATAATAGTAACTTTGGTTTTTTATAATGTTCTCAAATCTCTTTGTCATCTATATTACCCAAAAAATAAAAAATAAAAAAATAATAAATAAAAAATCTTCAAAATAAGAACAAATACATTTTTCCTATTACAAAAAAAGAAAAAGAAAGAAAAATTTAACTATTTGCTACATCAATTTGAGTGCAACGAGCATGTTTTCTTTTTGTTTCAAAACGCATATGATCAGTGGCCGTCACAAAGCGAAGTTGAAATACGTCATCTTCAGTTACTTAGATCACACTATTTTCTTTAATATTGATATTGTACTAGTCAAATAAACATTATCATTGAATCTGGCGATTTCTTTTGAAAAGGTTTGGTACGCACCACATATGCAATGTAACACCTGGTATTTTTCCTAAAACCTAATCCTAGCCAAACTTCTATTTTTAGAGCCTGAAACGTTTTAAAACTTTAAAGCATGTTAAATTGGATTGAGGAGCGTGAGATATATTAGGAACGAGGATTTATTCCTAGACTTACTCAGCAAAACCTAGAAAACTCGAATTTGTTTCATTTGCCAAATTATTTGATTTATATTGAGTTTGAGAAAAACTCTGAAGTTTATGCTTGATTTTATTGGAAAAACTATTTCGTGAACAATGGCGCAAGTTTCGTAATTTTTCGAGTCCGTTTGCTATGTCATTCGAGTCCCGAACCGTTTTTATAAAAAGTTTAACCTATTGGCGAGACTAGTNATATATATATATATATATATATATATATATATATATATATATATATATATATATATATATATATATATATATATATATATATATATATATATATATATATATATATTCACTACTTATCACCAAAAAAACAAATTAAAGCGTATATTTTGTTCTTTAAACATAACCATAAAGTAAAACCTATATATATACTCGAACAAACATGCACTCATCATTAGTCTTCTAACGTTTTTGTGTGCATTTTTTTCACAGGCTTTTCTGAGCCGTATTTCATTTACTTTAGGAATATTACTCATTTAACAACCATATAATCTTTTAAGTACTCCTGTAATAAATGTCGCTAGCTGACAACACTCACCAACCCGCATGCTCGCCCCAAGGATAATACGTTGGAAGCATTTGCCACCATCAAATTATGTTTTCTCCTTCTCCTATTCTTGGCAACCAAGTTGTTTTCAAGAACCCACTTTTCCACCTTCACTTTCTTTATTGAGAATAATGTATATCCGTGCAAAACGACGATGTATACCGACAAATAATTATGCATGCAAACTTTTAGTTTTGGTGTGAGCTTTAATGCATCATTTATGGAGTCAATTTAAATGATAAAAGTTTAAGGATTACACAATATTTAAATTATTAATTTAATGGTAAATTTTGTTACCATTTTAATTAAAGAATACTTGGGTATAACATATTACTCACTTTTATGTTTTTTTAAGTTTCAAGAAAAATTATGCGCTCTTTATAATAATTGGTTTAAGTACTCACGTAAATACTACTGTTCATCGACGAGTAATTATTTGGTGCTTGAGGATATTCATAATAATTAAAGTGAATGGTCTATTTCAATCAAAAACATAAATGGTTGAGATTTATCCTTTGATATATAAAATAAGTCTCCTCGTCAAGATTCTGCTTGAAATATACATGAGTTAGCAAATTAGTTTCTATGAGTGGTTCGATATGCTCGTACGAAACTCATATAGTTTTGTTGGGCTTTGCACTTTGCTAGGCTACTCTTTTGTGAATTAAATTTTACAATTGTCAAAAAATGTGTATTTACTATGCACTTGAAAAAGAATTTACAGATATTTATGATCAAAAAATGTATGACAAAAAAAGTTTGTGAGTATAATAAAAAGGGGCCCATTAATATATATGAATAGATATTATAATACTTCATCATCCATGTGATTGAGATAGATTATTTGCTCAAAGATAATACTAGCTAAGGGTATACTTTTTCCTAGTATCAGAACTTTTTTATGCTAAAAGAATGTGAAAAGTGAATATTGAAAAGATGATCTTACACTAACAGGGAAATGACATGCATCCATATACATATGTTAAAAATTTAAAGTCTTGCCCCTCAAAATTCAAAATACAAATATTATATACAAGTGTACATTACTTGTAAACCTCAAGTGCCCATTGTCAGGTTTATGATATAAGACTGGTATCGTAATATAATAGTAACTTTGCTTTTTTATGATGTTCTCAAATCTCTTTGTCATCTATACCCAAAAAATAAAAAATAAAAAAATAATAAATAAAAAATCTTCAAAATAAGAACAAATACATTTTTCCTATTACAAAAAAAGAAAAAGAAAGAAAAATTTAACTATTTGCTACATCAATTTGAGTGCAACGAGCATGTTTTCTTTTTGTTTCAAAACGCATATGATCAGTCGCCGTCACAAGGCGAAGTTGAATTACGTCATCTTCAGGTACTTAGATCACACTATTTTCTTCAATATTGATATTGTACTAGTCAACTAAACATTATCATTGAATCTAGTGATTTCTTTTAAAAAGGTTTGGTACGCACCGCATATGCAACTAGTGTTACGAGGCCTTACTTACACTTTCAGTGGTGGAAAGAAAACCGAGATTGTAGGAAGAACCGTTAGTGGAAAGTCAACTCTGATACAAACACTCTTCTGCCTTGTGGAGCCTACAGCTGGACAGATTCTGATAGATGGAGTTAATGTATCCATAATTGGACATCATGATCTTCGTTCAAGATTGAGCATAATTCCTCAAGATCCAACTTAACAAAAGCAGTCAGAAAGTGAAGTAAATCAGATCGTGTTCGGCACCAATACGCGACCTAGATTTGTAAGGCATGTCTTAGTTCACAGTTTTAATTAAGACTCAACGAGGTTAAATTAAGTTCAAAAGTTTTGGTTATTGTTGCTTGTGTGGTAGCATTTATGTTTGAAAACAGTTTTCTATATTTTTATGTGTATTGGCTCTTGGAAGTGTGTAAGTATACAACGAATAAGGTATCGAGGATGAATAGTCGTTGGTTTGGGAATACCCAAAAGACAAGGAGCGGAAAGTAGTAATGATTATGAGTTAGACGTCGACGGATCATGTAAACCTTTTGGTAAAAAAAATTATAACGCTAAGTGTGTATAAAATATCTAAAAAGTTAAGTGACTTTGTTTCTCATTTGAAAGTCAAGTTTGTGGTTTATAAAAATAAGCGTAAGTTTAATTTATATTTTCTTTCCTTTGAAGAAAATGGGCATGACCCGAACATACAAGCTTGGTTTCTCATGGTTACTTTGTGTTACCAAAAATATGTGTCTAGGTAAAAGATGTTTTATAATTTTATATAAGACGCGACGCCAGATATGTTGTCGATTAAAAGTAGGATGTATCGAAATTGTGTCGCGGGATAGCTCGAGTTCGGAATGCGTCGGTATACGTAAAAGTTATCAAGTTTATTTCCGTCAGTTCTTTCAAGAGCGAATGGGCTGTGGGCCAGTTTTGGTTTGTACTTGATTAACAAAATGGGCTTCGGCCCAACAATGACTTAGAGTAGGATTGTTTAATGATGTGTGTTGGGCTTCGCCCTTAAACGAATTACTCACACACGTTTGGTGGCGAATGGGTTTCGGCCCAAGACCAATCCAGCTCAAACAAGGGAAACTATCAGACATGAATACATGATTTTATTTGTAATACAACACAAGGAGTGTTACCAAAACTGTTTTGACTTCGACAACAAGTTTAGATCATGTTTTAGTTTCACCATTTTTGAATCGACCAAGATAGTTAACCCAAACGAGGCTCGTTCAAACACTACTGCGAGCCAATAAATTGGTTGAACAAGTGCACGACCAAGCACTAAAGCAATTTACCCAACCGGAACATGTTTAATCACTACTACCAATTTAGCCAATCTACACAACTAGTAGGACTCAAACGTTTCTAAGCATGGTTAACAGTTTTTCTTTTCGACTTAACTCACTCTCACAGGTATGTTTTGGTAGTGGTTTACCCATCCCAAATCGTTCCCGACAAAACACAATACTACTTAGCAACCTACTGATGAGTTTCGACCAAACGATAATCGACACCATTTAGCAATGCCATGACTCAAGCATATCAAACATAGAAGAACCTTGCGACTAAACGATTTTAACGCGAGATCAATATGAGTTTCCCCAAGTGGGTAAAACTCAACACTTCCAATCACGAGCCCTGTTAAATCTGGTTTCAACTGGTTTCAAAATCTTACCACAAAAGAGTTTTAACACCATGTTTTAACATCAAAACTACATAACCGATTGACCAAGAACAAGATTTAATTCCATAAAAGATTATAACTAATTCGGATTGGTCAAAAACTCAACGCATCACTTTTAATTCTTTACGCATACATTCAAATGTTTTCAAAAAATCAGTATCAAACAAAATTAAATAACACATAAGAGTAGTTAGAGATTCGAATGAAACAAGACAACAAGGAAGATTAGAACCCTTACAACAAGTAGAGCCGATTACAAAGGAGACCAAGAACAAATCAAAACCCGAATCCGATTCAAGCAAATCCACACCCCCTTCCACAAAAACGTTTGCCCTTGTAAACCCACTATGAATTTTGTTTTGATAAATTTTTGGGTGTGTGGAATCACTTGTGAATCGACTTGTTATAAAAAAAATAAACAAGGAGTGCTTGGCCCCTCCTATCCTCGTTGCCAGTCGACCTTCATGCCAAAAATGGATACCATCGACGTCATCTCTTTTGGTTGATATGTTGACTTCGAGAGTTTAGACAGAGAGGGGATCAGACCTGCGATGCTAGGGCCAATTTTTGTTGTTTCGTGGTCAGCGATGGTGAGCCAGGTCTGTGATGTGTCAGAGGTGGGGGAGAGGTGATAATAGGAAAAAGAGAGGGAGAGTGAAAGGCGTGGTGATGTGGGGATAAGGGGAAGAATAAGAAAACGCTTTTATTTATTTATTTATTAGAATATATATATATAAAAGTTAGTGAGTTGGTTTTAATTAAATAAAAGGTAAGTGTTGAATTTTTGGTTTTTTTTTGTAGTGTTTGTGGGGTTTAAGTGTACCCGTGTTTCGCTGAGCTCTGGTTTTGTTTAGTGTTTTCTGGATTATCGTGAACACGAGCTATATCGTTTTCGAGTGTGTAGTTATAAAACTTATATAAAAACAACGTTTTTTTTTTGTTCCCGGTTAATAAACACTGGATGATGCCGTTACTAGATTTGTGTCGGTACGCGAGTGGTGTTGTGTGCGAGATATTTCTCATTTTCAAATCAAATGAGTTCCAAAAAGCTTGAAAATGTATAATAGATAATGATAAATGAAATTTATTATTAAAACAAGTTTGAAGAGTTGCCATTTGTCACAAATAGTTTTGAGTTTTTTTTTTTTTTTTTTTTTTTTTTTTTTTTACAAACAAGTATTGCCCTAAAAATGCCGGTTGCTACACCAACTATGTTTAAAGGAACTATTCGTAGCAACTTAGACCCTCTTGAATAGTATACAGATGATAAGATTTGGTAGGTAGCTCAATTACATAATATTGATTTATATGCTTCATATGGTGTTATATGGGGTGTTTGGGCTTGCTTACTATAATTGCTTGTTTGGTTAATGATTTTTAAAAACTTCAAACTATTTTTCTAAAACTTGTAAACAATCAAATAAGTACTTTAGATAAGCTATCATAAACCCGTTCAAAATTTCTTATTTTCTATATTAAAGACACATTAAGCAGATAAACGCTCCCATACTATAACAATATTTGTAATTACTTTAGGACTCGATAAGTGTCAACTTGGAGATGAGGTGAGGACCAAGGAAGGGAAACTCGACTCACCAGGTTGATCTTGTTCATAGTATTTACATTAAGCATTTTCAACTTTTATTACAATGTCTTATTAGTTCTCATTTTACACAACAATTACTGAGAATGGAGAGAACTGTAGTGTGGGTCAAAGGCAGCTTGTATGCCTAGCAGGTGTGCTACCCAAAAAGAGCAAAGTCTTCATGCTTAACGAAGCTACTACATCATTCGATACTGCAACTGATGGAATGATTCAACAAACACTCAACTGACACTTTAATGACTCTACTGTAATAATGATTGATCATCGTATTGTGTAACAACCCCAATTTCGTGAATGCAGTGGAATTCAAACTGGTGTTACTTCATGGCATAACAGTTAAAAGAATAGAAAACTAACTCTTATTGAGTCATTTTAAAAGATTTATTAGTCGAATTATATAAATATCAGAGTTTACAAAATGAGGTCCCAGTAGTTTCAAGGTTTACAAATTATACAAATAAGTTTTCGAATGATAATAAAATTTATAGCCTTCTTGATGTATCCGTGCCCTTCCGTGCCAGCCTCGATCATTATGGACCTGAGATAAACATGCTAAAAGTATCAACACAAAGGTTGGTGAGTTCATAGAGTTTATTGAAATAATTGTGAAAACCTTTATAAGTGAATTCTCGTAATAGGTATATGTAATGATACAAAATAATGATCCAAGACACAAATGTCTAGTGGATATAAATAACTAATCTAAATGAACTT
>LBNU01017177.1:0-17976 GCA_014162995.1 Artemisia annua | reverse complement strand
CAAAACTCAACACTTCCAATCACGAGCCCTGTTAAATCTGGTTTCAACTGGTTTCAAAATCTTACCACAAAAGAGTTTTAACACCATGTTTTAACATCAAAACTACATAACCGATTGACCAAGAACAAGATTTAATTCCATAAAAGATTATAACTAATTCGGATTGGTCAAAAACTCAACGCATCACTTTTAATTCTTTACGCATACATTCAAATGTTTTCAAAAAATCAGTATCAAACAAAATTAAATAACACATAAGAGTAGTTAGAGATTCGAATGAAACAAGACAACAAGGAAGATTAGAACCCTTACAACAAGTAGAGCCGATTACAAAGGAGACCAAGAACAAATCAAAACCCGAATCCGATTCAAGCAAATCCACACCCCCTTCCACAAAAACGTTTGCCCTTGTAAACCCACTATGAATTTTGTTTTGATAAATTTTTGGGTGTGTGGAATCACTTGTGAATCGACTTGTTATAAAAAAAATAAACAAGGAGTGCTTGGCCCCTCCTATCCTCGTTGCCAGTCGACCTTCATGCCAAAAATGGATACCATCGACGTCATCTCTTTTGGTTGATATGTTGACTTCGAGAGTTTAGACAGAGAGGGGATCAGACCTGCGATGCTAGGGCCAATTTTTGTTGTTTCGTGGTCAGCGATGGTGAGCCAGGTCTGTGATGTGTCAGAGGTGGGGGAGAGGTGATAATAGGAAAAAGAGAGGGAGAGTGAAAGGCGTGGTGATGTGGGGATAAGGGGAAGAAGAAGAAAACGCTTTCATTTATTTATTTATTAGAATATATATATATATATATATATATAAAAGTTAGTGAGTTGGTTTTAATTAAATAAAAGGTAAGTGTTGAATTTTTGGTTTTTTTTTTTTTACAAACAAGTATTGCCCTAAAAATGCCGGTTGCTACAGTACATCCCCGTTAACGGAATTTTGTCCTCAAAATTCAGCTAGTACCACTGTCAAAAGTGTGGGTACATAAGTCTCGCATGTCCTTTCGTTCCCAAGTAACTCATGTCTACTGTCTAAGCTCAAATAAACTCATAATTAGAATCTTGTCTCGTCTAAGTTTCGGTTGGCTCTTCCACAACATGAAATAATCATCAAGCTGACATCTTATGGGGTGATAACTAGTTGGTCACCAGCTAGGCTTTACTAACGGTTCCTTACACGTTAATCACAAAAATTCAGTGGTTGCTCGTAAATCCAGATGACTAATTCCTGCTAACGATACTGCTAGTCTAGTGCAAACGATCTAGCCACCTATTTTGGAATTAACAAGACCAAGGCTTGTACGTAGAGCTCAACGAGGATCAAGATCATAGCGAATGAATCTAGAAGTCAAATCGGGTCTTCAGCATGGCGGTCACAACTTATGCGGCATAGTCAAACACTACTAATAGCCTTAACTTATTACAACTTTATCCAAGTTCGCTCTTCCAAGAGTAGCAAAATACACAGTCTAAAGGTAACTACCGAGTGGTTTGTTTTGATGGAGTAAACTTTCTCCTCCTTGAGCAAAATCATCAAAGCCTTAAGCAAATTTTCCTGCAGCTTGAGTTGAACGTCAACTTACATCTAGCTTAATTCTCACAACTCATCAGACAAGAACTGTCACGAGATTAAGCTAAGTAGCAAGCTGAATTCCATTTTAAGCCAAGTAACAACTTGATTTTTGGCTCAATCTCGCAACTCATCAGACAAGAACTGTCACGAGATTAGGCCGTGTATCAAGTTATTGAGAAAGAGAAATTTAAAGTCCTTGATGATTTGGCTCAATTTGGGATTGCAAACGCATCATCGGGTATCTGTAGTTACGTTTGGAGAGTTTGGCGAAGAAGATCAGAGATACTGTTGAGGTAACTGTGTCACCTATAGTAAAATTGGTAGAGGCGACCGAGAAAGAAACTATGTCTACGAGATTACATAGGTAGGCTCTGAAGGAGGTTTTCTAAACTCGAATAGAAGAGCTGAATTAGTTCCCATATATGTATAGGATTCTCAACGGTTACAATTTTTGCAGAACATCGGGTACCTATCGAGGAGAAAAGGATCAGTCGTCCTTTATCCGGTCTTTATCCCAAATGGCTTTTAAGATTTGTAGTGCTAAATTTTTTTGTATAATCAATAGAGAGCAAATGTTGTTAGGATGAAAGCAAGTTACTTGAAGTTAGACTTACGTGTACGAAATGAAGTATGAGGGTGTAGGTCTCGCACGAACACTCGTTACTCATGTGGGGAATTTAGTCGATCTGCTATAAGCTACATTGTTTATTCAACTTGTAGAAATGGTGGTTCTTATGGATACCGTGAGGCCGGTGTATTCTTCAGGGGAGTGTGGTCTATGATAGGGGTTGTTCTAAAGATTAAAATGACAAGAAAACAAAGACATTAACGCAAAAGGGGATGAGCTTTTAAAGCGATTGATGAGGAAGTAAGGGTAGCGCCGGGTGTTTTGTCCGGTGTCTTTTTCTTCTATAACATACTTTCTTTCGTCTGTCGTTTGGTGCCAAAAAGATGTTTGGTAACTCCTTCATACTATCATGTGAATTGCGAATCAACGAAACCAAGTGAGGTGCTAGTTGTAAAATTTGTAGATGGAGGATAATTTGTTACTAAAGAAATCATTGATGATATCCTAATTGGTATTGATGGAAGGAAAAATTCTGGTGGAGTAAGTTCCAGGTCAGTTAGGTGGATTTGAGGTGGTGACTTGTATGGAATTTTTTTTTGCCATGAATTTAGACGAAATTGTACATGACAGGAAAGATCATTGTAGCTGTATCTCTGAATGAAGGAACGATCATCGTCAACGAAGGTCATAGAAGGAGCGATGTAGAGGTAATGCATGAAAGTTTCCTAATGTGTGAAAAAGGTTGTTCTAAGGCAATTTAAAAAGTGGGAAGGAATGTCCAACTCATGGCACGGAGTTGGCAGTCGTAGTTTTGAAGTAATATCATGGAGGCGATGTTTTTTTTTTGGTACACAGTGTCCTATCCGCTCAAATCACAAAAGTATTATGTACATGTTTCGTAAGGAGGTTCTCATAATCAGGCAAAAGTGTGAACGGGGTTAGCAAAGAGTTTCGATATTTGGTGTCCTTATCATGTAGGAAAAATTTGTTGACGTAAGCATCCGAAATGCAGAGTAGAATCCAATAGAGTTCGGTCAATGAGGATAGAGATCATTAATAGCCTCACAACGGAAAAAAAAAACTTTTAAGGGAAAAGCCCTTGGTGTGAAAACATCAGGGAAGAATGTGTCGTCATGTATGCACGAATATTAGAAGATGATGGTCTATAAATCGAAAGGTCTATGGGCGGAACCTTGTGTCAATGATCTGGAACGCTCGAATATCATTATTAGGCGAAACTCTTACGTCTAATTGCTCAATTCGTCTAGACAGGACTAATATATATAACGACTCAAAATTGTCGCCGAGTGAATGCTACGTCAAGGGATGTTTATCTTGTTATAAGTGAACACCAGAGGTCGTATGGCCGGGTGCAACTTCTTGATATCCAAATGTTAAAGTGTAGTCATGCTCCAATGTGACTAAGTTATCTAGGACTCTGGAAGCCACGTTTTCTTTTAAGCCATTGCACACAGACTAGTTAATCCAACTCGCTCCGATCATCACGAGAGTCTTACCTTCTGGGATGAGTAGGAAAGTTGTACTTCGAAGGAATAGTGTCAAGGCATGGTACACTGCACCTGACAGTCTCGGACAGAGGTATTCGATTCACTTCTAAGGTCGCATAGTATGTAGGTATTGTGATTGTCCTCGAGGTTTGTTCATGAACGGTGCGTGTTCCCTCTTGGAGTAATGGTTTTTGAAATTGTTAGCATCATTTACTTGTGTAAGACTTTATAAACTTTTGACTCTAAATGTAGTTTGGAACAACTTTGTTCGAAATTTTCGATGGTTATAGTCAAGCGAAAAGATATGTCTACAAAAATTGAAAATTTGAAATAGCGATTATATATACCTATATATATATATATATATATATGGTTTGGATTTTTTTTTTTGATTTTCAAGAAAATTGACGTTTGGACTGCACTTGAGACGATTTTTATACTAAAGCAATCCAACCGTTTAGTATCACAAATTTATTTTAAAACATTTTAAAACGATTTAGAGTATTAACCAAATTTTGATTTGAAGAAACATTACAACACGACCCGATTATTGAGAATTACCAATTCATCATACTTTATTTGTACAAAAATTTTGACCAATAAAATTCGGATTATCTAAATCAGTACCATCTCCGGAACACGAACACTAGGGCGAACATCGCTATCATGGTCAACAAAACAACTCACTTAATAAACTTAAGGTCACTTCCTTCTCATGAGTCCTATTATCTCACTTGCAGTCTCCGAGGTCCAACTCGTACGACTAAACCATTAATTGCGACTATGTTGGTTGACAGGTTGTTTCCTTAAGGCAACCAATAACGTCATCTGACTCATCGGCTTATAATGCGGCGTGTTCGGACTTTCTCACAAATGAGAGGTATAGGGAGACGAAGCATGTGGCGCAATGGCATAGGGCAACACTAGGGTAGTCATGTATCAAAAAATAGTTTTCAAATAATACAAAATTATCAACCATCTATAACATTAAGCCGAGTAACGACTTGACCTAACTTAATTTCACAACTCATCAAACAAGAACTGTCATGAAATTAAGTTAAGGGTCGTTAAAAGGCTTAATGTCTTTGATGATAAACAAATTCTCAAAATAGTGTTTACAAAATAATGTGTCCCAAAATAGTTCTCGAAATAGCATATCAATGTAATGCGTTTCAAAAATAGTGAAACCAACGTTGACCGTCCAAAATAGTCTACCAAAAATAACGTTTTCAAAATATTGTATCAATATATATTTAGCAAAATATAGTATGAGTTTTGTTTGCATATAAGGATAAATAATATCAATGCACGAGTATGGGGAATGGTACGAAAAATACTCTAACTCGATTCAAATCAAGCCATATCATGTCAACTCAAGTCAATCACATCATAACAGCCAAATCAAATCATATCATAACGCATCAAATCAAATCAAGGCACTTAAGTACGCAATTACAAGCTCATATATTGTCCTAGAAGCTAAAAGCTTCAGCACACAAGAGGCAAAGCAACATAACCACAGATACACATAGCACATAAGACAGGTGACACACATAGACCAGTGCATTTTCAGGTGATCTAGACTTCGACTCCAACCAAACATGATCCAAGGTAACTACCCCCATCATTCCATGATCCCTCATTAATTAAGCATAGTTGATCAGGCTATGCGTAATTTAGGAAAAACGATGGAATGCTCGGGCTAATTGACTCATACCGTGTTTGGGGTTTTATAAAAACAACTTTAGTCTGGTTATAGTTGAGGTTTTTTATTTTTGAAAAAAAAACCGGCATTCTCTATAACCTTAGGCTCTGATACCATTCTTTTTTTTTTTTTGGGTAAAAGGGATTTACCCTGGCAAAATATATTAACCTCAAGCAAACGCTTGAACAACCACTACCAACTATACGCTTGTGACATGCCACAGAGTGAAACAAACTAATAACATACAGTAACTAATTCTATTGCTTTTGATGTAGTCTTAACCTTGTCTCGAGTTTAATTTGATAGTTTGATGGGCCTTTCTTAACTTAGTTTGAGTTTGACTTGATAACTTTATGGTCTTCGTTGTGTAGTCCCTTGGTTTGAGAAAGATTTGAGCTTATATATCTCAAAGTTTTATCAAAACTAAACTACATTGATTTGTAATCTCAATTAGTTTGGAACATTGTTTAGGATTTATGTTAAATGAAGCAAACTCGGTTCATTGTAGAATACATGTCATTTCAGCCAAAGAAAGACGGAGAGTTGCTATAACTGCACACTAATTATTTCAAGATATCTTCTCTGGATCATCTTAAGCATCATCATTTTTTGGATCTAAAGGGTAGTTTTAGGGTCTCTAACTACTGTTTCTGAGAAATGACCTGGTTTAACCCATTCTTCTAATAAGATTTTTATGTGATCTCCATTGACCAAAGTTTTCACTTCGGCTGAGAATATTAATAAACGTATAAGGATGAAAGAGCACCATAACTAATAAGATTCCAGATTGAGGTCTTACAAACTTGAATTGTACATTTTATGATGTTTGTATCCATGTTTGAACTCATTAAATAAAGATCTGAGCCTTGAATCAAATTTTGAACCTATGGATCACATACCAGCAAACCGACTTCTTTACCACAACTTTGTAAAACAATGGTTGCTTGCAATTCAAACGATCTTTGACCAGTAACTTTTATTCTGGTATGACTTTCAATTCTCGGTTTGCACACATTTGAATTTTGGGATTCATTTTCTATAGGATGATCCAAAAGTTTATTTAACATTTTAGGCCACCACATATGCTACAAAGATTTCGAAACAAATAGAAAAACATAAGTAACCATTATTTGCATTTTTATTACAAATTTATAGGAAAAAACAAATTAATCAGTTTAATAATATACTTTAGTGTTCCTTTCTGAAAAATCATCTAAATGTCAACATAAAAATCATGAAAATTTAATAAACTATTTCCCTATTTGGAGGAAATCAAGTTGTATTGTCAAGGAAAGTTCTTGAGAAAGAAGGATGGAAAGAAGGGAAAGAATATTCTGACTCTTGAGGAACAAGAAATAGTGATAGACGAAGCTAGCTACAGCCTACATGTGTGTTTCATGAATTAGGAGGGCTAATTTTCTACTTGGGAGTACATACAAAAAAGTCAAAAAAGTCTATGCTATTAATTAGATAGTTTGATTAAAACTGTAGTTATTAGAAATGGTCTTATTTGGAAACTTTAATGACTTTTAAGGATTAATGATGTGCCCAAAATATAAGAGCATCACAAATTCACAATGGTTGAGCTTTTAAAAGGTTTCAAATCATTAATTTATAAAGCTTTTGATTTTATAAACTTTATTAAGTTATGTATAAACTTTTCCAAGTTTATAATATGCTTAACAACTGTACATACATCAAATTCTGAAAACGTATAAGATTTTAGACTTCTTTATTCTACATAAATATGAAACATAACCAATTGCTCTAGAGCAGTTGGCCACCGGGCTTCACCTTGGAGCTTAGGAGGGGTTGTTGCCCAGGTTCGAATCCCGCAAGGGATTAGAATTTGGGATTTTCCCCTTAGGCGAATCGGGAATAGGAGTGGGGTTATCCCCTAAGCAGAGGCTCGCGGTTGGTATCTCTGCCCGANTATGCTATTAATTAGATAGTTTGATTAAAACTGTAGTTATTAGAAATGGTCTTATTTGGAAACTTTAATGACTTTTAAGGATTAATGATGTGCCCAAAATATAAGAGCATCACAAATTCACAATGGTTGAGCTTTTAAAAGGTTTCAAATCATTAATTTATAAAGCTTTTGATTTTATAAACTTTATTAAGTTATGTATAAACTTTTCCAAGTTTATAATATGCTTAACAACTGTACATACATCAAATTCTGAAAACGTATAAGATTTTAGACTTCTTTATTCTACATAAATATGAAACATAACCAATTGCTCTAGAGCAGTTGGCCACCGGGCTTCACCTTGGAGCTTAGGAGGGGTTGTTGCCCAGGTTCGAATCCCGCAAGGGATTAGAATTTGGGATTTTCCCCTTAGGCGAATCGGGAATAGGAGTGGGGTTATCCCCTAAGCAGAGGCTCGCGGTTGGTATCTCTGCCCGAAGATGCGACACTAACTCGAGCCAACAACTAACAACTAACCCGCCGTTCCAAAAAAAAAAATGAAACATAAACTCATTATTGTTAAAACACAACATAAACATTTTCATATGTCATGAACTTTTTTTTGAAACTATTATTTTGGATGCTCTAAGTCGAGCCAAAATTTAGTTGTAGTTGTTATATCAAATTGTCTTTCAAAAAATTCATAATTTCACATAATTAATTAAAACTCAAATATGTAGGGATGACAATTTTACAACGTGTACAACATCGTCCTTTATTATCATTTGCACATAACTTTAGAAAAGAGAGAGAAAAAAAAGGTTAATTTATCAAAGCGGACTATCAGCGTTACATTATCATTCAACAGACTACTAAAATCACCACCAAAATAGCGTAGTAGTGACAACCAAAGCAATCACCAAAATCATTTTTTTGGCAAATTTATAAATTAAAAATTAAACCTTTATATCATTGGAGATTTAGTCGAATGGTAAGGGTGCTTGGGCTCAAGTCAATAGACCTGGGTTCAAGTCTCTTCCTTGGCACTAAAGTCCAATTGATACCATTCCCCCACCGCGAGGGCTTATTGGAGAAATTGGCCTAGGGTTAGATCCCAACTCCTGACTAATTAGGTCAATGAGAACAGGTGCTCATTGTATGGGGCGGGGTTTTTGGGGAAGGGTCCGGTTGGCATCAAAAAATGCATGGGATTAGGGTGTTCCTACCGATTTACACATTTTGAAGGAAACCTTTATTAAAAATTATACTATATAACATTTGGTGGGATTGTTCCCCCCTCCCACTGCTACAGTACTTTTATTATATTTTATTTGTACAGTAACTAACGACCGTTAGTTACTGTAGCAACGACCGTTATTTTTTTAAAATTTTTTTTAATTCCGCCTGCGATTGGTCCTTCGTCTTACAGGTTTGTTGCACATTTAGTCCTTATAACTAACGGTCGTTAAGTTATTTAACGACTGTTAGCTAATGACCGTTATCTTTAATTTTTTTTAAATTCGTACGAAATTGGTTTTTCATCTCAGAGTTTCGTTGCATATTTAGTCCTCTCATAATTTACATAATTGGTCCTTCGTGCTATACGTCCATTGCAAAGTCAGTCCTTTGTCACTAAATTGACGTTAAGTAGCTACCGGCCGTTATCACGCTTTCCCTATTCGGAAAACACCGCACGGCAACGCGCGGGATTCCCATCTCGTTTAAAATATTACATAAGAATTAAGTACATATAATAAACTTAAGGGGGTGTTTGGTACAAGTGAATCGAAAAGAATGGAGTTGACTTAAAGAATGGAATTGCAAAAAAAGAGAATGATGTTGAGAAATGATTATCGATTCCTTTGTTTGGTATATACAGAGAATCGAGTAGAGGAATATGTTGTTTGATTAATTCTCTTGTTTGGAACAAACACATAATGAAGTTTTAGTGGAATGATTTTTTATTGACTACCTATTTATTTTCGTTAACCTATATTATCACAAGGGGTTATGAGATTTTTCTTTGTTGATTTACTAGAGTTGCATTTTTACTACAAGCATATATATTTCTAATTGCAATGATCTGACATGTGTACAGAAAATTAAAAATTCATATTATACCACATCAACTTCTATGTTTTAATGATAATGGTTCTTTTGTGCAATGAAAAAGATCTTCAAATTCATATTTACCAGTAGCTTCACACTAGACGATCTACTTAAATTATTGGCATTTTAAAAATCCCACTGATGCTTGAATGTCACACCCCGTCAAAGGCGGAAACACGAGATGTAACTGAGAAAGGCACATTGCATAACATCATAGATTCATACCTTACAGTTATTACAACATAAGTTTACAAAACATTCTTTGTGAAATATGTCTCTTTTGAAATCTTATCGTCTTGAAAACATAGTAGCATATTATCAAATGGTCCGACTCCAATAAACGTGCCTTCAAATACTTTAACAATGATCACCTGAAAATGGTACTAAAACGTCAACATAATGTTGGTGAGCTCGTAGGTTTGAAAGTTAAACCATGAAGCTGTGAATCATATAGCGTAGGACAATAGTGAGCAAGATACAAATGTAAACACTTAATGAAACCACGATGCGTGCGGCAACTGAACCTACCAAGTTGTTACACACATGTTACCCATAGTGGGGAGCTACCCCAGATAGTACTATCAATTGTTTCGGCTCCAAACGGAGTTAAACAGTTGCGCACAAATGTCACACGCAACAAAGCACATATTGCAATCAAACGCACATATTGTCCAAAATCATGTAAACAATAATCACAGCATGAAAACATTTGGAAAACATTGAGTACCATTTCCACCCCAAGGAAAACATATTAAAAAGTGGGGCTACGAAAACTCACCTCGGTAGAGAAACAGTGAAGTAATTCAGAGAGAGAGTGTGGCACCAACACGCGACCTAAATTAGTAAGGCATGATTTAGTTCATAGTTAAGTTCAAGACTCGTCGAAATTTAATTAAGCTTAAAAGTTTTAAAGTGTTGGGTTATTGTTGCTTGTGTGGTAGCACTTAACTTTGAAAACGGTTTTCTAAACATTTAAGTGTATTGGCTCTAGGAATTGCGTAAGCGTACAACGAATAAGGTGTCGAGAATAAATAGTCTTTGGTTCGGAAATAACCAAAGACAAGACGTGAGTATATATAAACGTTAGATGTTGACGAGTTTAGTAAACCTTTCGGTTAAAAGTCGTTATAGTGTTAAGTGTACATTAAAATGTTTAGGTTAAGTGTTGTTTTATTCCCCTTCGAAAGTTGTGAATAATGTCATGTTTTAAGTTTATGAAAATGAGTATAAGGTTACATTTCTCTTCTTAAAAAATATGGGCATGACTCGTGTACATGTTCTTGTTTGTTTTCACGCGATAAATATTTGTTAAGTAATAGTCGTTTTGTAAGTTTATAAAACTTTAAATTAGTGTTTATAAAATTTCTGTTTAAAACTCGTATAAATTAAATAGTTTATGGAATATGTTTCGTTTTTGAAATACGTCGCTTGTGTATATTGTATTGTGGTTCACATTTTACGTTTAAAGATAAGTTGTGACATGAAAAGGATTCGTTATTTATTTACGTATGTCGTATCCGAATAAGAGTCAGGATTGCTCGGGTACGAGTTACCGATGCTCGAAAAATACTTGTTTTGTTTCCGTTTTTGTTTAAAAAAGAAAAGTTTATAGTTGGGCTATTTATATTTTTGGAGTGGGCTTTTTATATCTTTGGAGTGGGCTTTGGCCCAAAATTTATTTCAAGTGTTTCTTTAAGGTTGGGCTTGGCCCATGTTGGGTTATAACAAGAATCGTTTTACAGATTTGACAATATGCATAAGCATTTCACAAGTGGTAAACAAAATAGAAGTGCATAATAGACTTGAGTTTTCCTATGTGTTTCTATGCAACGAAGGGTTTAGTCGTTTTCGACAACATCGGATTTTAGACTAACACAAGCTTTGACCATTTAGTTTTGCCACTCCTCGACTCGACAAGAATGCGACCAAGATCTGTTAACTAGGATGAGTGTTTAGTACACTATTTTGACACAAGTTTAGAAGATACAAACAAACGAGGAAAAATAAGACTACGACAAAATCCTTCAACTTAACCAAAAATGACTCAAGACTTTGTTAACAACTCTTTGACATATAACCCAGTACGTCGAGTACGCAACGCCACAAAGACTAAGGCGAGTACGGATAGCAAATATGAGCCATAGCAACTTAGGTTTCGACTTGTTAAAAATTGCTACCACACAAAGTTTTAACAAAAACGATTAACATATAACACCACTTAAACAATTTCAACATTATCAATTTTCTATATTCGGGTTGGGGTCGATTCAAGTTATAGCAAAAACCAACTTAACGCAACCAATTTAACCAATTCTTAACAAGGTCGATTATTCAACAATCAAAAGTTAACAGAACTAATAACACAAACACACACAGGTTCGATTAAAAAAAAAAGAAAAGAAAAGAAATTGAATTAGGGTTCTTACAAACAAACGGAGTCGGTTACAAAGATCAAGAATCAAGAAGCCCGACTCCGATTCAACAAGCAATTCCACACACCCCTTTGTTTCTGAACTCGTTCCCACCAAGAATCGATTACAATTGTTTTTTTTTTTATTTTTGTTTTGATAATTTTTTTTTGTGTGTGTGGAACCTTGTGAACCGAGTTGGGTTATAAAGAAAATACACATGGTGTGGTTGATTCCTTCATCCTTGTTACCAGTCGATTTGTAGTCGAATTGGGAAGTCGTCCCCCCCATGCTTCATCTTCTTGTGTTGACTTCATAGTGGAGACAAGATGGGTCAGTCCTGGTTGTTATGACAGCCCTCATGGTTATCCAGATCTGAATCGATACAGGGGTGGGGAGAGCGTAGCAGAAGGAGAGTGAGGGAAGAAGACGCAGTGGTGTGGGGATAAGGGAGAGAAGGAGCGTTTTTAACATTTCATATTTCTATTTTATTTTATTTTTTTATTTTTCTTTGATATATATCTGGTTTTAAATTAAAAGTGTGGGTAAAATAAAAAAAAGTGAGTGTTAATTTAAATAAAGGTGAGTTGTGAAATGTTTTTGGGTTTGTAACACTTGCGGGGATTTACGCGTACCCCGTGTTTTGTTGAGTTTTTGTTTATCTTTGGTGTGTTCCCGAGTTGTCGTGAGCGCGATCAATATTGTTTTCGAATGTGTTTTTATAAAAATTATATAGGAACACTGTTTTTAATTTAGTAAACACAGTTGTATGCATTTACTAGATTTTGTGTCGGTATGCGGTGTCGGTCTGTCCTCACTCGTTAGTTAAAGTGTTTACGCAAAGTAGATGTGTAACTTCAAAAATAAAATTATTTTCGAGTTTCATGAGCGCAATTATTTGCCTTAAAATATGCCGGTTGGCTACATTGAACTTGCGTGGTAGGTAATTTAAAACTTGATTTTCACAATCAAAATGATTGGGAGAAACAATATTATAATTGAAACATTAATCGAAAAACTTTGGTGGGGCTCAGTTAAATCCCAGGATGAACGGTGATAGAAAATCTTCAATCGCTCAAGATGCTTAGGTTGAGTGACTTTTCCCCCAAATGAGAGTACCATGGTGCTTTGACAATTGAGTTCCCCTTTTATTTGTTATTTTTTTAAAAGTTGCCTACTCATTCTCCTCTGCGAATGGAACTTGTAAATAAGCTACGTTAAATCATTGTGATTCTCTACATTTCCTCTTTTTTAAGGAGAATCATTTTGGATTGGAAAGAGATGGATTTTTTGAATTCCCCGTTTCCATTCTCAATTCAAACAGACAGGAGGAAAGGTCTTAATTCCGATTCCTAGCGATTCCATTCCATGCCTACCAAACATGGCCTTAAGAACATTAAAAACATAAACTAATTTAATGTAAATTTATTTGTCTTTTATTTTATGCTATCTCCAACAATTTTTTGGCATTCAATTACAATCAAGGAATCATCTGACATTACATAAACATTCAACTTCTTTTTTCACCGGCTACTTCCTGAGGGGAGAGTGTCCTGTTAGAGATAAACTTTGAGACTCAAAAGTGAAAGAAGAATCATTTTTTTCTCTTCTTTTATGTGGAATTGTTTGCACCACGTCTCGCTGATGATGATCACCAAAACAATTGCCAGAAACAACGATTACGTTTTTTGGTAGGTGACTGGGCCGTTAAAAGAGGTCACGTGTGGGTGGAGGTCACCATCTGGTGGAATTGTCTTTCCATTTTTTTCAATCTAGCGTCAAACATGCTATTCAAACCTGCCTTTTTTCCTCTCGAATAATATAAAGCTAGATGTAATAAGGACACCTCAATACCACAGTTCATCAACGCTGACCTCATCGTCACATCGCCCCCCCTGTTTTCTCTTCTACAACTGATTTTTATTCATCAACTTTCAGTGCTATAATTACAAAATTCATCAGCAAAAACATACCCTACAAAGCTTTACAGAGTTAGATAACACACATAAACAAAACTTACCTACAAACTCGCGTCATCAGCGATGACCGGGTCTTCGTTTTCCGCGCAATGACATGTCGAAGGTTGGGGTGATATTAGTAAGCCAGGACGCGTGCTATTCTTTTTTTTTTTTCTTTTTTTTTTTTTTTTGCGGCAAAAGGTGGAATGCATTATAATTAACTTTCCAACAACTTACAGACATAAAAAAATAGAAGACAAGATTGGACAACACCCAATCTTGGACTACAGAAGCTGTTAAGCTATACTTAAACTTTTCACATACATTTCACACTAACAGATATCAAAACCACTAATTCTTGACATATCTGACCATTCTGATTCTGCAAAACAGTAAACCTATCACTCAAAGCTTCCATTTCTTTTTAAACTGAAACAGTTCACATTCACCTCATCATTCACCTTGCTGGACCACCATCTAGCCTACAGTTTTCCCCATCTTCCAATCTACTACACCACTCATCCTGCCTACCACAGGTAGCATAGCATGGAGGTTGGAGTGAAGCGCTATACTAGGCACCCTATCCATCCATGGGGGGGCTCTTCCAAACAGCCTACATTTCCCCTTCTCAAATGGAAGCTTTCAACTGTTTGGAAACACTCACCTCCATGATGACCACCATTTACGTCTCTTTAGTGGTGTTTGGGTTGGGACCAAGAAGCGTCATCTTTCACACCTCTTCTATTCCACCCATCATACACACCCCCAACCTACTTACCCTTCACAGTGTCCATTTCTTTATCTATGTACATCTTCTATGAATTAGACCTCCTTTCCTCAACATATCTTTCCTATTCCCTCCCAAGGCCAAATAGAAGAATGCTTATGTATATTTAGGACAAGTATCAGTTCACACCAATTGACGAGTCGCAAGCTACAAGAAATGTTTTGCCCACTGTAGCAGCCTGCTAAATGTCTTGTGCTCAGAGATAAGGCTTTCCCAAACACTCCTTAAAAACTTGCCTATACCATGAAACTTATCCAAGCCACAACTGAGAAATTGCACATACCGATAACTTGAGAAATCAAACATTTCATCACACTTAATCCTAACTCCCACCATTTTGTGAATACAATGTTTAGTTTGTATTTTACATCTCAGACAATCCTACTGGATCTTTGCATGTTGCCTTGACATTTATACCTTTTAAGGCTATTAAAGTCTCAATTTCACAGTTCTCACATATCAAATTGTACAACTCATCTCATCTTCTCTTTTCCCCCTCACTGAATATTCTCTTGTTTCTCTTCTTGCCACACATAATACCGACACGTGCCCTGACCAAGCATCCATCTTTCCTCACACATACCTATATTATTACTTTCTTACCATTGTAGGCCATTCGCAAATTTCTTAACAATATCAGTCCAATACCTAGCTGATGACAGTCCACTTGTTAGTCTCTGGCGTATATTTAACCAAATCTTCTGTGAATAATTGCCATGAAAACAATATATGTTTGATGGAGAGTCCATTCCTCGTATAACATAGAGGAACCCATACATCCATTAAGAACCGCGCCACTTTCGATTTTATATTCCTGGAAGTAGCGTAGCCTTGTTTGAATTGCCACCATAGTATGAAGAATGCTTTGGAATATTTTTGAGAATACCATACCATTGTACTTCCAGTTAAGCTTCATGTTCTCTAACTCGTCCATATCCTGGTAGGTTTGGGTCTCACTGAAAAACTTGGCTTAGCTTTACCATTCCTGTACACTCAATGGTCTAGTCTTCTTTCGTTGGGGATCAAACTAGGAGTATGCATCTTGAGTAATCATTGCGAAATTCCCAGTGCTCATTCCTCTGGCCAGTTCCTTGATCTCCATTTCGCCACCTCTGCAGCGTAACTTCATATCAGTTCTACAATCTTGCCATCATAAAGATTCTCCTGTATGTTTAGGTGGCCTCAATTCTCAGCTCATCAGAGATCCTAAATGGCTCCAATTATCAAACCATACGCGTGCTAATTTCTCGGCAAGGACGAAGACCGAGCCTTCCTTGCCTTATTACGTGTGGTCTTAAGGTCAAGATATTCAAGCCGACTAAGGTCAAATGGCATTGAAAAAAAGTCCAGGGTCCTATACAAAAATATTAGCCCTTTATAAATACCAAAAACCACTCTTCTCCTCTTTATCTCCAAAACACAAAACAAAATTTGGGGGAAAACATCGATCCTCCCAATTTTGCCCTAATTTTAATCAAAAAGCATAAAATCGATCAAATTCATCAAACCCTAACATCGATTCAGAAGCACGATTCAGAGCCTCAATCATTCAATTAAACGTTTAATTGAATCGAAAAACGTTTTCTAGGGTTTATAATAATCCAGATCATGACAACATCAGATCTGTGAAACTCGAAGCAGATTCAAGCACACCTGAAGACACCGGCGACAAGTACTCGTTTTCATCGGCGATTAGTTTCCAAACCCTAATCAAGAGCGCGTGTGTTTTACGCGCCTGAAGAATCGACGTAACTTGTTCGAGATTGAGCGCGTGAAGAAGACGCCTGAAGATTAGCGGTTTGATTGTGGAAAAAAATATAAAAAGAGATTATGTATTGTTGATTTATATGTTTTTTTTTTAGTTTTTGATAAAGTTTATTAGTGAAAGTTTTTTGATTTTTATTTGTGATTTAATTTTGATTTTTGAGAGAAAAGAATAAAATAAAAATTAAATGGCAGTGTATTACAAGTTTAAAAGTGCAAAAGATTATGATTCTATTGCAATAGATGGACATTTTATAACAGTTTCTAATCTTAAAGAAAAAATCTATGAGAATAAGCAATTGGGCAGAGGTACTGATTATGATCTTGTCGTCACCAACGCTCAGACCAACGAAGGTATAATAGCCATTAATCGAACCACTAGTCTAATAATTTATTCTTTTTAAGGGTTTATTGGGATTTTTGTAATGATATTATGCTTAACGTTCGGGTTTCGAATAAACATAGCCCTTAGGGCTAATGTTTAACGAGTGAGAACATGCTTAAATGTTTCTACTTTAACCAACAACCACCGCTGCGCGGTGGTTGATGACAACCACCTCATCAAGGTGGTTAAAGTACTTTGAACTTCGTGTAGTAATTTAAAAAATTGATTTTCACAATCAAAATTGATGAGAAAAATATATAATTGAAACATTAATCGAAAACTTGGTGGGGCTCAGTTAAATCCCAGATGAAGGTGATGAGAAATCTTCAATCGTCAAATGCTAGGTTGAGTGACTTTTCCCCCAAATGAGATACCATGTGCTTTGCACATGAGTTACCCCTTTATATTTGTTATTTTTTTAAATTGCCTACTCATTCTCCCTGGAATGGAACTTGTAAATAAGCTACGTTAAATCATGTGATTCTCTACATTCTCCTCTTTTTTAAGAGAATCATTTTGATGGAAAGAGAATGGATTTTTGATTCCCCGTTTCCATTCTCAATTCAAACAGACAGAGGAAAATGTCTTAATTCCGATTCCTAGCATTCCATTCCATCCTACCAAACATGGCCTTAAGAAATTAAAAACATAAACTAATAATGTAAATTATATTTGTCTTTAATTTTATGCATATCTCCAACAATTTTTGGCATTCAATTACAATCAAGTGATCATCGGGACTTACATAAAACAATTCAACTTCTTTTTTACCGGCTTTACTTCCTTGAGGGGAGAGTTATGTTAGAGAATAAACTTGAGACTCAAAAGTTGAAAAAGAATCATTTTTTTCTCTCTTTTATGTGGAATTGTTTGCACCACGTTCGGTGATGATGATCACCAAAACAATGCCAGAAACCAACGATTACGTTTGGTAGTGACTTGGCCGTAAAAAGAGTTCACGTGTGGTGGAGGTCAACCACGGGTGGAATGGTGCGTCCATTATATCCAATCTAAGGTCAAATGCTATTCAACCTGCTTTTTTCCTCCTCGAATAATATAAAGCTAGATGTAATAAGGACACCTCAAGACCACATTCATCAACGCTGCCTCATCGTCACATCAGTTTTCTCTTTCTACAACTGATTTTATCATCAACTTAGTGTAATAATACAAAATTCATCACAAAAACATACCCTACAAAAGCCATTTACAGAGTAATAAACACACATAAAACAAAACTCCTACAACTCGGTCATCAGCATGACCGGGTCTTCGTTTTTCCGGCCAATGACA
>LBNU01017176.1:16564-32875 GCA_014162995.1 Artemisia annua | reverse complement strand
GTTTACACACATTATTTCCCACACCCCTCATGGAGAGTCATGAGGGGTATTTATAGGCTCATTACATAATAAGTTTGCCTAATGACCACTAATAGTCCCTGAAGTTACTAGTAGCTACATATCTAGTCCATTTCACTCGTGTGACGTTATCTTAATAAAATAGCGAGGCTAACAATCTCCCTCCAAGATATCGTCACACGTGAATGGTTACAATGAGACCTATAAATACATTAACAATGTAAAATTACAACAATAGTAAAGTATGTTGATGATGTTGAAGCGCAGAGTCTCTGTAGTCTAGATATTGAGGCAGACTTGAAGTTCTCTCATCCGACGATATCGGCATTTGATCTTTGGCACTACGGCACAGATTTACAAACCTCTGAACTTCAACTGTAATGATCTAGTTAGGTTATTACTCCCTCCTAACTATTGAGCCTTTTTTTCTTTCTTCTGCTCCCTCCTGAATTGACAACCTCTTTTATCTCGCAGCGGATAAAGTAGATAATAATGAGTTTGCATCATGGTTGTCGTTCTGGGAGCATCATTACAACATAACTCACATAGTATTGCACAGAAGGTTGGTAATACGCTCAGATGTACACATCATTAGTACTTCTTCGGTTCTAGTGTAAGCACAATTCCCTCGAACAACCAACGTACTAGAGATGAAACACTACTTCTTTTGTCATGTTCTTCTCCCTCCTGATGGTTGCGATTTATCGAAATTATGATACTATTTTGTGTACATGCCATAATTACCCGTACTTTACACTTCTGATGCAATATAGATAGACCATGAAAGCATAATTTGTGAGAATATGCTGATAGGATATGACTCTCTTATATCTACAATATCGTCTCTTCTCTTCAACCTATAAGCGACCTCTTCAAATTCCAACCAGCTAGTAAATGAAGAATGACTAGAGAAACAACCCAATATAACCAATCTGACAATGAAGTAAACATCCCTTAGATATGTGACTTAATCTTGTGCGATAGTGTGACTAAGAATGGTGTAGAGAGTTCGTGCTCCTTTGAATCCCTAAGTACTCTATACTCTTCAACCAACCAACCATCAAGTATAAGACGTACATCACCTCTTGACTATCAACAACTTCGTGTGACACTGATTACTACAATGTATCTCCTTTAAGTGATAGTTAACTAGGTCTTCGTCCATCCACCCCTTGACCTATGAAAACTAGATAAACCAAGTCTTTGTCACCATTAACATATGCCCAAACAAGTATCTTCGAAAGTCATGCATCCATCCTCCCCTAGACTTTGAGATAACTAAGTACACATGCCCTTGAAACGAACTTCAAACCCAGAAAAGTGATAAAGTATTATTCCCATAGTTACAAAAATCCGATACTAGCCGTTCTCATTTGATTGTGAATCTTGATCAGGATCTTTTCAAGCTATACGTGGTGTGGTTTGAGGTGAGATATATTGGTGTTAAGACAATGAATCAAGGAAACAAATCATGTTCGATAATATGGTTACCAATTATATCATATGTGTTTTAGGTAAGGTGGTAGTTAGGGTTTAGGTTATTCGATAAAAGTTTAGGTTATGACCTAATTTGAAGTCCTTGAAGCTTACTTGATAACCTAAAGAAATTTCGGCTGAGTTTCGTTTAGATTAGTCCTAGAGAAATCCTTACTCGATAAACGATAAGGTTGGACCAGCCTAACTCAGCAAACCATAAGTAGCATACTCGAAACACAAGCCCAAACACGATACTTAAAGCTCCTTACTCGGTAATGTACCAAAAGGAACCCTTACTCGATAAAAACTAAGAAAACCCTAATACTTTACTCGGTATCGCAAGATTGTTACTCGATATCGCAACAATTTCTTGCTTGGTTTCGCAACAGACTGCTAACTTGGTATCTCAGCCCCTAACTCGGTATCTCAGACAACCCTTACTCGGTACCAGCTGCGATTTGAGCTAACTCGATAAACTCTGACTGCTTACCCAATATTATGGCTGCAAACTTGATACTTAGCACCCAAACTCGATAAAAACTGCTTCTAACTCGATAGACTTTAGAGATTTGCTGCTTACTCGATAAAAACAGCTTCTTACTCGAAATTCCACCAACTTACTCGAAATTTTGACTGCCTTATTCGAAATTGATGATCCTTACTCGATAAGATCATCACTAACTCGATAAAACACGTAAAAAACAGCCCAAAAATCGTACTTTTTCACCAAGAAACTATCTAAACTAACCTAAAATTATCCCTAGGTGATTGATACCACTTGTAGGACCGTAGAACAACCTTATTCACTCAAAAATCATGCTTAAATCTTGAGAGAGAAAGAGAGTAGAGAGAGAAAGTGGAGAAAAGGGTTTATATATTAAAATGACAATATGAACTTTACACACACTATTTCCCACACCCCTCATGGAGAGTCATGAGGGGTATTTATAGGCTCATTACATAATAAGTTTGCCTAATGACCACTAATAGTCCCTGAAGTTACTACTAGCTACATATCTAGTCCATTTCACTTGTGTGACGTTATCTTAATAAAATAGCGAGGCTAACAGAATATGATTTTAAAAAGTATGTGAGGTTCTCTAAAGTTTTCAAGATTTCGAAAATGTGACCAAAATTTTCGAGATTATACAATAACGAAAATATCCAACGAGTCGAAGTGTTTTCTTTCTTATACAAGAGAGAAAAGCACTGAGTAAGCAACTGTAATACTTATGGAGCAACAAATAGTGTTCTCGAAAGTTTAGGTTGTTATGTACTCGATAAAAGGCCAAAATTTTGTTTTTGAATAAAGCACACCAAGAACGAGTTTTTAATCCAAGATTCTTGTACAACTAGCTTTAAAATGATGAAATCTTAAAGAAAGTTGCAAACTTTACAAAATTTTCAAAATTTTTAAAGTTCTCGAAAAGTAGTACAAGTTACAAATCTTGTATTTTTGAAGAAAAGAGTTGAAATATTTTGTTTGTAATGATTTGTAACACAAGTTTAGATGTAAAGATGTGTTAGAAATCAAAAACCAAGCAAAAGATTTGAACTTTTTAACAAAAAATAACGAGACTAAACACAAAGAATTGGTGCGTACGTATTCAAAACCAAAAAAATACCCTTTTCTAGCGATTGATACCACTTGTTAGGTCACCATATTGTTAACACAAGTATTGATTATGTAAGAAATGAGATGAGAAGTAGATTTGGTTGATCTAAAAGATATGAGATACAATATGACAATAGTTTGGTAAGGATATCAATTAAACCAACAATAAGAAAGGTTACATGAGTTCTATATTTATAGGTAAGGAGCTAGGGCAACACTCCTTTCTCCTTCCTATCCTTAAACGTTTGGGCCTAGTGGCCTTTTAGGCTTTAAGAGCCTTACATCATGTAACATAAATAAACTAAATAATGTAGCAACCTATTACATTATGTGAAATGACCGAGACTTGAGAGATGACGTGAAACGTGATCCTAACAGTATTACGAGTGTTACCGAAGGCTCTCCCATCGTGGAACTTTCGTTTATTATCGTAGGGCGCTGGTACAGGGTTTTGCTTTGTCACTTGGTCCATTAACCTCAAAGTTATGTTAATGGCCTCCTCTAAAGTTTGAGGTTTAGAGGCAGTAACATTCCCTTCGATACTTCGGGGCAAACCTCCGATGAAAACTTCTATTTTCTTTTCTACAGTCAGCACCATTGTAGGACACAAAGTTGCCAATTCTTGAAATCTCCTAATATAAGTTTTAACATCGTTCCCCTTTACTGACAAATTATATAACTCGTCTTCCATTTTCTTAATCTCTGTCCTAGGCAGTATTTCTTAATCTAAGGTTTTTAAATTCAATCCACAATAACTTGTATGCCTCTTCTATTCCTATTGGTTAGGCATACGAGTTCCACCATGATAATGCATCCTTAGTAAGAGTACCAGTAGCAAACTTAACCCTACAATCCTCAGTACAGTTGCTATGGGAAAATACTGACTCACATCTCTTAAACCAATGAATTAATCCTATAGCCCCTTCTGTCCCCTTGAAATTGAAGGGCTGACAGCTCATAAATTCCTTGTAGTTACTCTTCTTCACTACAGGAGATTCGGGCTTTCTAGCCATGTTGGTATCTCTAGCTCCTAGTGCTGCAGTCACGCCGTCAGTCACTAGTCGCTGGATGTCTTCCTTAGTCATGGTGGGAGTAGTGGGAGTAACGAGAGTGGTAGTTCGTGTACGTGCCATTCTATAGGTAAAATGCGATAAGAATAGTGTCATAGTTTACGTTCTAATTTCTTAGAACATTATCTGATACCAAATGGGTAGGGAATCCTAAAACTAAGAGGGCGAGTTTCTTAATAAGATTCGTTATATTCCACCGAAGCTAGTTTCCTCCCATCTAGAGGCATAGTGATTCTAAGAAATCATAAGTTTTTAGTGTTCCTAAGTATGTCTACTTGTTTTAATTTCCTATAAGTTCTAGTTTTTAAATCCTAAGGCGATCTATAGTGTGTCCTATTGGGGATACTAATACGGGATACTAGTTTTAAGAAAACTAAGTACAGGCAAACTAAGTTCCTACATTTTATAAAGTGAAAACCTAACAAGTACCCGTTTTAAACTAAGTTATCTACCTAATTAGTTATACTTCCTAGATCTATAACCTTATTTTGACTCTTTGGTATTTTTAAGTTCCTGGACGGCTTCTAAAAGATCCTCTATATCAGACCTATGATTATCCCTAATATCCTCGATAATCATTTCTATAGTGGAAAGCCTAACATGTGCAGTGACTACTTCGTGAGAGTGTCCTTCATATTTGGTTTGCAACCTAAAAATTTGACTACGGGCTTTCTCTAATTCATTTTTTAGCCTATTTCTATCTATTCCTAAATCACTAATCCTATTTTCTACTTCTTCTATTCGATCTAAAGATAGCTTATCTAAATGACTAAGTATTTCCTCTTTTGTTCCTCATGCCTTTCTAAAGGCGATTTATATGAACTACTACCTATTTCAAACCTAGGGGGAGGCGAAGGTGGTATAATACGCAGTTTCTTATGGGGAGGTGAAACTATTTCGGGAACATAACGATCTCGACAACTATAGTGAGGTATGGATGGGGTAGGGGTTTTATAGACGGAGCATACTCATAATTATCTAATGACGAATCCGTATCATCGGTATCAAACACGATGATAGGATTGTTAAAGGATGACATATCTAACTGTAATACCCGAAAGAGTATCTAATTAGCATAATCCTAACCTAAGTAGATATATCCTAGAGGCAATACTAATAATGGGGATTCTATCCTAGAGGCAATAGTGGGGAATTTATGCTAAAGGCAATTCGGGGTTCTAACCTAAAGGCAAGTTAAAGGTTTAACCTAAAAGCAAATTGGAAAGTCTAACCTAGAGGCAGTTTGGAGTGTCTTCTGGCACGGGGGACTTTTTGAAAATGGTTATAGTTTCAGGAAAAACATTTTGTTCTCTATAACCGAGGCTCTGATGCCAATCTGTAACACCCCCATTTTTACGTTTCGCAGCGGAATAAGTGTTTGGGGTATTACTTCATGGAAACGAAGACAAGATATAGAAAACGACTCGAAAAAGAGATGTTTTTGAAAAAGATGTTATCATTCATTTATTCATCAGAGTTTTTACAGTAAAAGATGTCCTTTTACCAAAAGAGAGGTCCCAAGATACATTTTATGACACAAAATTGATGAATGATAACTATTCTAGACGTCCTCATGTCAAGTAGTTCTCCGTGCCAGGATCCCTATAGTGCCTAATTACCTAGGATAACATGCTTAAAAGTTAACACGTATGTTGAGTGAGAGTCATAGGTTTTAGTAGATATAAAGTGAATACAAGTTCCACAGAGTTCAGCTTAAACCCTATGTGTGGAAAAGTTTAGTGATAGAAGGTGTATTGCACTAAGGTCATGAACCACACGTTAACAGTCTGGGTCATGGGGTCTGCAGACCAACCATGAGGGGACGGGAAGGATAACTTGCCAAAGTTAATCCTTCGGAGGGTTCAAATATAGTACTTACTGGTACCACCTAGAGAGGTGTTAATACCAACGGGAGTTATCAAACTCTAATAGATCTATCAACTATATTCGCGTTCACATGGGTAAAATATCCCATACGATTAGATTCATGAATTTTGGATATGTAGTGGTGGCAGATAGTTTACTCGTGCAACAACCAAGGAAAAAGACTTGTATTCGGTTTAAAGCATGTATCCCCCTCATTGGGTTTGTAAAGCATTTAGAAAGTTTTTAAAAAGATCTGAGGCTATGAAAACTCACCTGGGTCTCAAGGTAAGTAAAATAGGGGTTTAGACAACTCACTCACGTATACTGGGGGTTGTGTAGGTGTGCGTATGTCAAGTGTTAGTCTACGTTTTCTTAACTAATTACTGATTCGTAGGTTTTGCAACCTTGCCGTAGGTTTTACTTCTCAAGGGATCTTGAGAAGCTTGCAATCCCCACCAGGCAGTGTACCTGACAGATGTAGTATAGTGAAGTGGCAAGTACTGGGGGATTGATCGTTCTCTCGGGGAATAGTGTCGTTAGGATTGAAAACTACTCTAATTAGGTCTAAGGGTGAGGGATGATTCTTTTTGTATTTTTATGTTTTATGGAAAGCAAGTAAAAATCTCAGTTTTTGAAGGAGTGGGTGGAATTAGTTGCTAGTCAACTAACCCAAATAACTACTAATGCAATGAAAATAAAATAACAAGAAAGTAAATGGTTGTGAAACTTATATAGAGAAAAGCGTGTTTACTTAGATTTCATTACTCCCTAACTATCTTTTACCAGTTAATTAGTTTGTTACAATTGTGTGGATGATGGCTTGTATTCCTTAATGTTAGGATCTAAGTTTATTACTATTTAACAAGTCTCGGTTATTTCAGAACATGTAATAGGTTGCTACTATATTTAGTTTATTTATGTAACGTATGAAGTCCACTAAATGTCCAATGGGCCTCAAAGCCCACGATTTAGACAAGATAGGGAGGAAGGGAGTGTTGCCCTATTCCTCACCTATAAATAGGACCTCATGTAAAACATTTCATTTTGTTGGTTATTTCATGCTCTTAAGGAAACTCTTGCACTTTCATCTTTCTTATTGAATTAATCAACCAAACTCTATTCTCATTTTATTTCTACCAAAACCAATACTTGTGTTTACAATATGGTGACCGCGGTATCAATCGCTAGAAGAAGGTGTATTTTTTGTTTTTTGTTTCATTCGAACCAAACTCTTGTTTTTAAATCGTTATTTTTTCAAAAAGTTTGCTACTTTCTTGTTTGTTTCGTGTTTTTATCACATCTTTGTCTTCAAACTTGTGTTACAAACTCAAACATCCAACAAAGTCTCAAAAATTTTTCAAAAAATAAAAGATTCGAAATTTGTACTAGTTTTCGAAATCTTTGAGATTTTTGAAAAGTGGTTCAAGTTTGCAACTTTCTTTAAGATTTCATCATTTTAAGGTTAGTTGTACAAGAATCTTGGATTAAAAACGTGCTTTTGGTTTGCTTTTTACAAAAACAAAATCTGCCCAAAGTTTGCCATTTATCGAGAACCTTAGCCCCAAACTTTCGAGAACACGTAGATTTGCTCCAAAGGTGTTTCCGTTGCTTACTCAATGCTTTTCTCTNTTGAAAAGTGGTTCAAGTTTGCAACTTTCTTTAAGATTTCATCATTTTAAGGTTAGTTGTACAAGAATCTTGGATTAAAAACGTGCTTTTGGTTTGCTTTTTACAAAAACAAAATCTGCCCAAAGTTTGCCATTTATCGAGAACCTTAGCCCCAAACTTTCGAGAACACGTAGATTTGCTCCAAAGGTGTTTCCGTTGCTTACTCAATGCTTTTCTCTCTTGTATAAGAAAGAAAATACTTCGACTTGTTGGATATTTTCGATTTTGTATATTCTCGAAAATTTTGGTACATTTTTTCGAAATAGTGAAAACTTTCGAGAACATCACAAAACTTTCGAAATAATTTTCTGTTTTCGAATTCTTTTGTGTTTTTCGAAATCATTTTCAACTTTTCGAGAACTTTGTTAATCTTCATTAGTCTTGGTGATTTCGAAAATTCTTTCTGCTCTTCTCGATAAGTTGCATTTTATCGAGAACATAGACAACTTTCGAGAACTTGGACTTTTTCGAGAACACACAGAATTTTCGAGAACCTACAAGTTTTCGAGATAACATCCTAACTTTCGAGAACTTTGGACTTTAACTGACTTTCGAGATATTCAACCTACAAAGTTTCGAGAACATACTTGGGATAAGTTTTCGAGAATTGGCATAACAATTATACCTTCTACAAGATCTATTCATACACAAGATCTATTCATACACAAGTCTTTCATCATGTCTCAACTACCGTACTCAAATTCTCCTTATACACAACGTCTAAGCACCGACCCTCGTCATGTCTTAATCTTTGGTAATGAAAAAAATCCTCCTATGTTGTTACCTGGAACTTACACTGATTGGAAATGGCAATTCCTGCAATGGGTTAACGGTCATCCACAAGCTGATCTTATTCTGCAATCCATTCTAAAAGGACCATATCAAATGAAATTCATTGTTGATTCGAAAGGGTTCATTCTACTACAAACTAAAGACAGTCTCACTGGATGTGACCTTGCTCAATATGATGCTGATCAATAGGCAGTATGGTTCATAACACTAGGTCTTCCAAATTCCATCTATACAAAATTGGACTTTGATGACAGTGCTCATGCAATGTGGAAACGTCTCGAATTCATGCATCAGTCACAGCAAGAACTCAGAATGCATCGGCTTCTACCATCATGTTTATAGAGAAAGTTCTTGAAAACCATTCTCCCTGCTCCAACTGTCAAACTTCATGGCTATCTGTAATCATGTCTGACAAATCTTGTGAAGCTTGGAGATGATACNATAACACTAGGTCTTCCAAATTCCATCTATACAAAATTGGACTTTGATGACAGTGCTCATGCAATGTGGAAACGTCTCGAATTCATGCATCAGTCACAGCAAGAACTCAGAATGCATCGGCTTCTACCATCATGTTTATAGAGAAAGTTCTTGAAAACCATTCTCCCTGCTCCAACTGTCAAACTTCATGGCTATCTGTAATCATGTCTGACAAATCTTGTGAAGCTTGGAGATGATACTACAAATAAGGGAATGACATCAGCAAAACCTCATAACAGTGCATATTATCTGAATGCCTATCTATCAGCCCTTCACAATGAAGCAGGCAGCTCTACTCCTGAGATTGATCACACAGTGCCAAACAACGCCTCTTATGCTCCTAACATGGATGACTTAGATGGAACTGCTGCTATGATACTGATGGCAGACACACAGGAACTCCAGGTAAGTGATTCTGGTCCAATCTATGACATTGATGATCTGTATCAGGTAGATGATCCATGCCTGATACATGACATTGGTTCTCCTTCTGCTTCTGTCTCAGATGAGGAACAAGCTGTTCAATATGATTCTATGTTACCTACAAACGTAATTGATCAAATGTCCATAGTGATTTTATTTGATAATGATGATCCAATAAACCCATTTGTTACATTTGATGAAACAATTACGCCCACTGCATATGATAACAATGGTCNCAGATGAGGAACAAGCTGTTCAATATGATTCTATGTTACCTACAAACGTAATTGATCAAATGTCCATAGTGATTTTATTTGATAATGATGATCCAATAAACCCATTTGTTACATTTGATGAAACAATTACGCCCACTGCATATGATAACAATGGTCAAATTGAACAACATGAACCTTTGTCTAATCCAGACTCTGAATTGAGAATCTTACTTATGACTAATCAACATCAAAATATCCAGTGTCAAGCTTTGAATGCAAAGTTGAAAGAAAAGAATGTGGCATTAACACGGGCACTTGAGCATTGTAAATCACAACTCAATCATTTCAACACAAAAGCAGATCATAAAACATGCTTAGATACTATCCTTCAAAACAACAATGATTTACAAAAGAAGCTAAGCATGTTAACTGATTCTACTTTATTTCGATACTATAAATTATTTTCGAAAGAAATTCTATCAATGGAACATGCTATTGAACGAAATTCTGAAATAACTGTTGCCAACTTTCTTTCCCCTGTTGCGAAAGAAAGAAGGGAAATGTTTCAAACACAATTTTCTCCAAATATTCAACGCTTGCATT
Organism: Artemisia annua; assembly: GCA_014162995.1. Taxonomy (NCBI): domain Eukaryota; kingdom Viridiplantae; phylum Streptophyta; class Magnoliopsida; order Asterales; family Asteraceae; genus Artemisia; species Artemisia annua. Next base: position 22,649 of record LBNU01017176.1, on the reverse strand, counting down.
CATATGCTGAGAAATGGGAACAGGAACTTAACATGGAAGTCAAAACCATTATTAATGTTTTTCAAGCAACTGAACAAGCGATTTTAAAGCAAAAACGTCAAAATTATTTTTTACAAAAAGAAGCTGATCGACTCTTGGAACATGTTCTTTGTGCTGATATAATATCTGTGGTTATGAATTCTCTTTATGAATCTGGTACTTCAATGCTTGTTGATGATCACTGTGATGATATTGAGTTATTGTCTAAACAAATTGAGACATTAAAAGATGAAAACATGAATCTCCGACAACACAATGATGATGTGCAAAACAAACTTTCTAATGAGATTTTTCAACTCAACAAAAAGCTTGAATGGTGTCAAAACCAAAGTGTTGATTTCGAACTAGAATTGCAAAGTCTAAACACTTCCACATCTTTTCAAAAAGAAATTGCAGAATTGCAAGAAGTTATAGACTATTGGCAAAAGAGTCAAGATAACTATCTATATTCAAATAGAAAACTCAACAGTGAAATCCAAGATAAACAGCACATTATCATTGAGTTGAAAGAGAAAATACGTGAACTTGAAAAAGGAAAATCTGTCAACACTAAAGTAGTTGCACCAGGAATGTACTCATTAGACTTAACCAATGTAGCACATCACACTAAGAAGTCTAATATGGATCCTTCCACTTCTACAGGAATAGTTGCCACTCCTAGCGTTAGCAGATCCAAGCGTAAACGTATGAAAAGGAAGAATAGGATTTTGCAACGTAGAAGAGAGACACTAGAAGCCTCTGAAGTAGAAGAACACCCTAGGACTTTGAATAAAACTCATCTTGCACTAGATTTAGATTCTGATTTGGCAAATTGTAATCCTAATCTTTGTGTAATGAATGATGAACCTTTAAATGCTTTGAATGTTAATGCTTCATGTGTGTTTTGTCGTAATAGTATGTTATCTGGTGATCATTCTAAATGTGTTGCAAATTCTCTTTTATCTCGTTTTAAGAAATGTACATCAGGCAGAAAATCTAGGCCCACTAATGCTTCAAAATCTGTGCTAGGACTTATGCCTTGTGTAGTTTCTAAGAATGATGTAGTCAACCCAATAGTTGCGAACAATAACTCTAGGAACATGCCATCACTTAACGAATTTACTAGGAAGAAGGCAAAATCTAGTTGGAATTGGCAACGTTGGTTACAAAGGACACATAACTTTAAATGGATTCCTAAAATTGTTAATATGTGTGCTTCTAACCCAACGGAACCCACAACTTCTTTGGGTTTCACCCTTACCATTGTACCATCGTCGTCTCTTTTATGTGATGCAGGTGGTGCAAATTGTTCTCTGGATTGTTGATAGCAGATGCTCCCGACACATGACAGGCAATCTCAAATTGTTAAGAAACTTTGTCTCAAAGTTCATTGGTACTGTCAGGTTCGGGAATGATCATTTCGCTGCAATTATGGGGTATGGGGACTATGTCAGTGGGAATATCGAAATTAGTCGTGTGTATTATGTCGAAGGCCTCGGTCACAATCTATTCTCAGTTGGTCAATTTTGTGATGGTGATCTGGAAGTTGCATTCAGGGAGAAAACTTGTTTTGTTCGTGATTTACAAGGAAATGATCTTATGTCAGGCACACGTGGAAACAATCTTTATACAATATCAATGTCCGACATGACCGCTTCCTCTCCCATTTGTCTACTTTCAAAGGCTGAATCGACAAAATCCTGGTTATGGCACAAACGGATGTCTCATCTTAACTTCAAAACTATGACTGATCTTGCTCGCCATAAATTAGTTGATGGTCTTCCAAGGTTCAGATATGCAAAAGATCACTTATGTCCCGCTTGTGAACAAGGAAAGAGCAAACGTGCACATCTAAGTTCAAAACCAGAACCAAGTACCGATCATGTTCTTCAACTTCTTCATATGGATTTATTTGGCCCAATGCGCGTACAAATGATAAATGGGAAATGGTATATTCTTGTGATTGTTGATGACTTCTCCAAATGGACTTGGGTCTACTTTCTTCGTAGCAAAGATCAAGCTCCATCAATGATAATCACCTTTCTCACGAAAATTCAGGTTCATCTTCGTAACACAGTCAGAATCATAAGAACAGACAATGGAACTGAATTCAAGAATCAAACTCTTCGAGATTATTTTGAGAAAGTGGGAATTGTACATCAAACGTCGATTTCACGGACTCCCGAACAGAATGGAGTGGTCGAAAGACGCAATAGAACGTTAGTGGAAGCTGCACGAACGATGCTCATTGATGCTCAATTACCAGATTATCTTTGGGCAGAAGCCGTCTCAACCGCATGTTACACCCAAAATCGTTGTATGATTAACAAACGTCATAAAGTCACACCGTATGAAATTGTTCACAAACGCAAGCCTAACATTCAACACTTTCATGTATTTGGTTCTTTATGCTATCCAAATAATGATCGTGATGATCTTGGTAAACTTAAAGCAAAGGCTGACGTCGGTATCTTCATTGGATATTGTGAAAACTCTAAAGGTTTTCGAATCTACAACCGTCGTACTAGAGAGATTCAGGAGACTATTCATGCTAATTTCGATGAGCTCACATAAATGGCTTCTGAGCAAAACAACTTAGGACCCGCAACCAACCGTCTTAACTTTCCAGATTCCTTAGCTGAACCTTTGTCACTAACTCGTAAAGAATTGGAAACATTGTTCTCTCCTTTGTTCGATGATTCATTTGAGACATGTTGTAACACCCCCAATTTTGAAAAGATGCAGCGGAATTTAGATTGGGTGTTACTTCATAGTTCACAGTTTTCTAGTAAAAATGATTATCATTTTAGTAATTTTAAAAGATTTATCATTCGAATTTATAAATATCAGAGTTTTACAAAAGTGAGGTCCCATTTGTTTTGTCAGAGTTTATTAAATAGGTTTTCGAATGATAGAAGGGTTTATAGCCTTTATAAGTATTCGTGCTCCTCCGTGCCATCTTGCTCATTATGGACCTGAGATAAAACATGCTAAAAGTGTCAACACAAAGGTTGGTGAGTTCATAGAGTTTGTAAGTAAGCATTGATTTCCAAAAATCAGAGAGTTTGTTAGTTCATAGTAATTGTAAATAAACAGTTGATTATCAGAATCAAAATGTGAGTAAATCCATATAGTTTAACCAGTTAATTATCCAAAATCAGAGAACGAGTAATTGCCTTAACCAGTCCAATAATAGTTTAGTTTGTTTCCCCTAAAAACTGGGTCAACACCAAAGTAGTTATGATTTATCAAGTAGTAGTGATTTCCTGCTATATAGTGAACACAAATCCGAGTTTGTCCAAAGACCAGTGGGCTAAGCATTTTACACCCATATCATTTATCAGCGTAGCACTGTGTCATGACCACAGTACCACCATGCTATTGCCCTAAGCCTCATGACACGCAACGATTAACAGCCAATCATAATCTCAAGTTATGACGGTAAATAAGTAGGCCCCCAAGTAGGTATTTGCTAGTAACCTATGAAGTTCAAATAAAGTGCGTTTGGTGGTTTTCTCCAACAACCAAACGGGGATTGTCAGTCCCTAATAGTACTATCCACAATTATTTACGTTCACCCTGCAAGTGATTAAGGCTCATGATGTAGGGGACTTTTAGCAATAGTGTTAAACTTAGGCAATAGTGAATCGAGTATAGCATACAGTTGAAAAGTCACTTGTAATCATGTCTATAGCAGGTATCTCCCCATGAGATATAAAATGTGTAAACTTGTAAAGTTTATATGAACTCACAGTAATATGTAAATAGTTAACGAATCCATTTTGCCATTTGTCCGAACCAACCTCGGGTATATAAAGCAAACCATGCAAACACAGTTACTCACACACAAACACATCAAACATTTCACTTTTTGTAACAAGAAGGAGAGAAGAGAAACAAGAAGTTCAATGTTATTCTCACAAGCCTCTCAAGTCCTTACTTGGTCGCTACTAAACGGGTTACGCACTTGGAAGTCTTGGAGTCGTTTGCCTTAGTTCTCGTTCGTCTTCCACACCATTTCCACCACAGTTGGTGTAGTAAGTCCTCCAAACTATTTAGATACGTAGCATATTTTTGTTGTTAATTTCTTTTAAAGATTTCTGTCGTATTATAACACACTAAAGCTTCTAAACTCGTTTTCATACACACGTCACGTATAACTCGAACTTATCTCTTTGATACGTATCATATGTCGTTAAGCATTCTCATTTGAAAAACTTATACATATATGTTTAATATGTACTCTCGTTAAAAAGAAAACGTATCGTTGGCTTTATGTGGCAAAGCAAACATGGTAACTCAACTAATAAGTAAATGTGGACCACTATAATAAGTCGAAAACAAAGCTATAAACGTTCATGGAGCTAATAAAGAAATAGCAATGAACACAAGCTCAGTGTACTATGAGCGTGATATGTATAACCAAATATATCACAATCGAAAAATCTTTATAAACAAATCGTTGGGTAATAAGAACACAAAAGAAAGGGCCAGACAATGGTTGGCGGCGTTCTGGGATATTGAGCGCAAGGCAGGGGTTCAATCAAGCACCTTTTGTTTTTATTCTTTGTTATTTTTGCCGTTTCGTAACTTTGGCAGAAGCAGCCTTCAACTTTGAAATGGTTATCACTTTACTTAAAAGGCTTTTATAAGTTTAAAAAACTATTATTAATCTTTTACAACTTCAACCACCTATAAGTTTAATACTTTGACATTTAGACACTTTTCATTCTAAAACTTTTATTACATTTTATAAACATATACACTTACACTTTAACCCCTTTAATTTGACACTCTTGATAATTACCACCCTAAAAACTTTTATAAGTTTGTAAATATATTTATTTTGGATCTGAATCTGTAATTGTTTAATATTGGGGTTAAAAAGGTTAACTTTTGTATAACTTAAAGGTTTTACATAGGAAACTTAATATTACATTTTGACATATTACGACTATATCGATAGCACAGTATATCGAATTTCACATTTTGAGTCATATATATAACATAGTAACTTAACGTATTAGCGGTTAACTTGAAAATATATCAAGAAATGATTATTTTCTCAAAACTCATGGATTCATTTAAATAAAAGATAATTGAATTTACTACAAATTTATCTTCACCAATTTTGATTCGTATCATTTAATTCATGACGAGAATATAAACTTTACGATACTTTATACATAAAGACAAGTTATTAGTATATAACTCTGTCTGAACTTTAAGCGTTTTGCCACGCAAAGCCACCTCTGCCACAAGTCATTATTTCATATGACATTGTGTCAAATCACAATTCTCGATAAGTTAAACTTAATCCAGACATCTATAATTATCAGGTTAACTTGGAAGTCATTTCCATCTCATTCTGACAATTACGTTATCTCTGTTCACCATTAATCCTCATTTGAGTCTATACCCTCTTTTACTCTTTTACTTGTTTTAAACGCGTTTTTTTGGGGGAGATACATGCTCAACTACATTTTATACTTTTACAAGACTCGTTAAACTATTTACATATGACTGTGAGTTTCGTTATAACTCCTTTTACCTGTTTTAAACTCTTTCGGAAAGAAGAACATGCTTATTCATATAAACTTTTACTAGTTTACACACTTTTATATCTCATGAAGAGATACTGCTATAAACATGATTATAAATGATTTATCAACTGTATGCTATACTTGACATCTATTGCCTAAGTTTGCTAATTACCAAAAGTCCCCTCGATCATGAACCTTTAATCCTTGTAGGCGTGAACGTAAATTAGTTGTGGATAGATCTATTTTTGGGCTGACAATCCCTTTTGGTTTGCTAGATAAAGCCACCGAACGCACTATTATTGTTCTTACAATAGGTATGGTAAACTACCTATCTTGGGGCTATTACTTTCCGTCATTATTATTTATATGATTGGCTTGCTTAATCGTTGCGTGTCATGGGAGCTTAGGGTAATAAACGTTGGTACTGTGGTTGCAACACAGTATCAAAAATGACTGATGTTATGGGGTAAATGCTGTAGCCCACTGATTCTATTGAATGAATTAAATTTGTAATCTCTCCCCCC